>JAYJMJ010264216.1:0-14005 GCA_036873875.1 Laminaria ephemera | reverse complement strand
AAACGCCTGAAATAGAACTGGTGTTGGTCGGCGCGTTGCATCTGGCTGGTGAAGACGGTTTATTATCCCTTCTTAGGCAGAAGGGGTATGAGGTTAATCAGCTTAATACACACTAGCCAAGATCTCCGAAGTCAGATGACTCAGGGTTCTTTTCGTAGTGCGCTGATTTGTTGAAGCAGTACCGGTAGTTTTGCGTCATCCGGTTGTATCGGTTTACCGGTATAGACGTCGATTTTTTTCATCCAGTTGCGCGGCCAGCCTTTCATCGCCCGACCTTTAATTCGTGAGAACCACGTGCCCCATAGTCCGCTCAGTGCCATGGGCACCACGGGTACGGGGGTGCGATCAAGAATCCGTTCAATACCTGGTCGCAGCTCCTGAATAGTGCCGTCTGGCGTTAGCCCACCTTCCGGAAATATACAAACCAGTTCTCCGTTATCCAGTGCTTCTGCAATACTGTCGTATGCCTGTTGTAGTAGTTCGGGGTCTTCCTTTTGAGTGGCAATTGGAATGGCCCCTGCGTTTTTGAAAAAGTGATGCGCGACTGGCGTGTTGTAGATCTTGTGATACATAACAAAACGCATCGGGCGCGGACAAACGGCACCAATAACAACCGGGTCAACAAAGCTCACGTGGTTGCACGCTAGTATGGCAGCGCCTTCTTTGGGAATGTTATCCAGGTCGTGTTTGCCGATCCGATAGAGCGTATGCATTAGGATCCATGCCATCATTTGCAGCGTAAACTCCGGAACCCGTTTAAATATAAATAAGCCAACTACGGCATTAAGTAATGCGACGATCAAGAACAGGCTTTGGATGCTGTTGCCTAGTGCAAAGCACACAATTGCAAAGATGCCGGCTATTACCATAAACAAGGCATTTAGAATATTGTTGGCGGCGATATTTCTGGACAGATATTCTGATGGAGTATTGGTTTGTACAAATGCATACAGCGGTACAATAAACAGTCCACCCGATACAGCGAGCAATACCAGCGCTAACAAGGCTTTGATGGTTGGGATCTGTTGAAACATATCCAGAACGGTGGTTGTGCCGGCGTTAAACGGTATATCCATTAAGCCAAGGTAGGCGCCACAGATAGTCATGCCAAATGCCCCCAGTGGTACAAGACCTAACTCGACTCGCCCTTTGGAAAGCTTGGAAGAAATGAATGAACCCAGGCCAATCCCGATAGAGAACATTGCCATTAATAATGTGGCAACATTTGCGTTTCCGTTCAGGTACTCAAGTGAGAAGTTCGGTATCTGCGTCAGGAAGGTTGCACCGAAGAACCAGAACCACGATATACCAAAGACTGAGTAGAAATTTGCCTGATTACTGGCGAGTGTTGAAAAGATACTTTTACCGGAGCGCAGCGGGTTGCGATCAATAACCAGGTCGGGTTCTTCCGGTTGTGCCGGCGGGATAAAGTAACTAACAATCAACCCTGCTACAGAGAACGAGAGAATCGCAATTGATACCGGGATCAGGTAGTGCTCTTTGCCGGCCAGAATGCCGCCCAGAATAGTACCGAGCAGTATTGCCAGAAAAGTACCGGCTTCAACCAGTGCGTTGCCACCCATGAGCTCATCGCGCTCCAGGTGCTGCGGTAGAATGCTGTACTTGATCGGGCCAAAAAAAGCCGACTGGGTTCCCATCAGAAACAGCACACCGAGCAGAGCTGGAATTGAGTTCAGCCACAAGCCGATGACACCCAGTGTCATGATGCCAATTTCAACCCACTTAATTTTTCTGATTAAACTGCTCTTTTCGTATTTGTCGGCCAGTTGCCCGGACAAGGGTGAGAACAGAAAAAACGGCAGAATAAATATAACCGCGGCCAGATTCACCAGAATGCTGCTGTGGTCCGAGACGATTTTGTAAGTCAGCAGAATGACCAGCGCATTCTTAAAAACATTGTCGTTAAATGCCCCGAGGAACTGGGTAAGAAAGTAGGGGGCAAATCTGCGTTGCTTGAGTAAAGTCAAAGTGTGCTCCGCTGCGCTGCTCGTGAATTAGCCGTATTTAACGGCACCCCCGTCGTTCTGGCAACTCTGCTGATGAAAGTAGTGTAAATGTGTACTCGCGGTACAGCATTGAATCTGTCTGTTTGGTGTTTTTCTTTGTTGGCAGGAATTAAAGTAAAGATGAGTGTGATTCCCGTCTCAATTCGGGGCTGGTACAACCGTTGCTGAAAGTACACCTATTTAGTACCGGTTCCGCAGTAAGATGGTCCGGACATTCCCAAAAGGCCGTTATTATGTTGAGTATGGTATTGCTAATCGCTGCAACCGTGTTCTATGCCGGCTATAACCTACTTATTAAGCAATCTTCGGTTCATGCAGAGGCGGCGGCCGTCACAACTATCACTGCCACCATAGCGTTGCAGATTGCGGCACTATTTGTATCGCTCATGTTTTTAACCGGATTACGTGCCTCTGGTGTTGTTCACTTTGTACTTCCCGCACCGGCGTATTGGTGGGCAATAGGCGCGGGTCTTTGTATCGGTGCGGCAGAAATCTGTTATTTCTATGTATTTGGCGGATCAGCATATACCACTGCGTTTCCGGTCAGTGTCGCCACGCCGGTGATTGTTGGCGGAGCAGTCGTCCTGACGACGTTAGGGGCCTGGTGGTTTCTTCGCGAGCCTATGGGCGTGCGGGAGTGGTTGGGCGCAGGTTTAATTTTAGCAGGCGTCGTCGCGCTTGCGGGGCGTTGAAAGCGCGTCATAATAACGAATTACAATTAACATCAGAGGCAAAATGCTGCATACAAGAAGATCCTATAACGGCATGGTAGTCGCCCCTCATCATTTGGCGGCAGAGGCAGGTGCGCGGGTATTGAAAGAAGGTGGCAACGCTATTGAAGCGATGATCGCCTCTGCAAGCACAATTGCTGTGGTATACCCGCACATGAATTCACTGGGTGGTGAT
Organism: Laminaria ephemera; assembly: GCA_036873875.1. Lineage (NCBI taxonomy): Eukaryota > Phaeophyceae > Laminariales > Laminariaceae > Laminaria > Laminaria ephemera. Next base: position 11,072 of record JAYJMJ010264216.1, on the reverse strand, counting down.
AACTTCTGGTTGCTGCATTCACCGGGTAAAGCCCCTGTAGGCATTGATGCATGCGGTGGTGCGGCGGCGGCTGCAAGTGTTGATTATTATCGCGACAAGGGTCTCAGTGCGATTCCCGGTCGCGGGCCGGATGCCGCCTTAACGGTTGCCGGCGCAGTGTCTGGTTGGCAGCTGGCGCATCAGCACGCGCAACAGGAGGGTGGCAAACTTCCACTGGCGCGATTGCTCGAAGATGCCATACATCATGCGAAAGTCGGGGTGCCAGTATCTGCGACGCTTGCAAATAACGCGGCTGGAAAACTGGCCGAGCTGATTGATCAGCCCGGTTTTGCAGACACTTATCTAACCGACGGTCAACCTGTTCAGTTGGGGGCGTTGCATAAACAGACCAGTATTGCTGCTACGCTGGAAGCTTTGGCGTCTAAAGGCCTCGATGATTTTTACCGGGGTGAGCTATCCCATGCAATCGCTGAAGATCTGCAAAAAGCAGGGTCACCATTAAGCCAACAGGATCTGCAACAGTTTAAGGCGATGATTGTCGAACCCTTGTCTCTGGATGTAAACGGGCACAAGGTGTTTAACATGCCGCCACCAACGCAAGGACTGGCATCGTTAATGTTGTTGGGTATATTCTCACGCTTAAAAATAGACTCGATCGATGATTATCAGTACATCCATGGTTTGATCGAATCCACCAAACAGTCCTTTCGGGTCAGAGATCGTGAAGTCAGTGATCCCGCGTTTATGAAACACAGCGCAGAACAATTTTTACAGGGCGATTTACTGGACAAGCTTGCCAGTGGTGTGAACATGAAAACAGCAGACCCCTGGCCGGATGCCAGTGTGGGTGGTGACACTGTCTGGTTAGGTGCCGTCGACAAGCAGGGAAATGCGGTTAGTTTTATTCAGAGTATTTATTGGGAATTCGGTTCAGGTGTCGTGCTGCCGCAAACAGGTATTACCTGGCAGAACCGCGGCACCAGTTTTAGTCTTGATGAATCTCACCATAATTGTCTTAAGCCTGGTCGCAGGCCGTTTCATACCATTCAGCCCGCGTTGGCACATTTGCAGGATGGTCGTGTGATGCCATTCGGCACTATGGGCGGTGAAGGTCAGCCTCAGACTCAGGCCATGGTGTTTTCACGCTATGCCATGGGCGGGCAGGATCTGCAGCAATCCATTACGGCACCACGCTGGCTGCTGGGTCGAACGTGGGGCAGTGACATCACAAACCTTCGAATTGAAAACCGTTTCTCCGCCGAGGTCTACGATCAACTTATCGCGGCTGGACATGATCTTGAAATGATCGGTGATTTCGACGAAGTGATGGGGCATGCCGGAGCGCTGGTCCTGCATCCGGATGGATTAATTGAAGGGGCAAGCGATCCCCGCTGTGATGGAGCAGCTTGCGGCGTATAGGATTCATTAACAGGTGATAAAAACAACGGTGACGCGTGAAAGATAACTATTACTTTGACAATGCCGCCACCACCTGGCCAAAGCCGGAGGTGGTGTATCAGTTTATGGATCAGTTCTTCCGGTCACACGGGGTCAACCCGGGACGGTCAGGTCATGTGCTGGCGGTAGAGGCCGAGCAGATGATCTTTTCCACTCGTAAAATGCTGGCTGAGTTTTTTGGTCATTCGGGTGATCCTAACCGGGTGGTGTTTACGCTGAACGCCACTGATTCGTTAAACATAGCATTGCAAGGGTTACTCAAAAGTGGCGACCATTTAATTACTACCCAGCTTGAACACAACGCAGTGCTGCGCCCCGCCAATCATTTGCAGCGCGATTTTAATGTTGATGTCACGAGACTTGATCCAGATGCACAGGGTTATATCTCCATTGACTCTATACAGCAGGCTGTCACTCCGAAGACCCGCGCCATTGTGGTGAATCACGCATCTAACGTCACCGGTGCTGTACAAGACCTGCAAGCAATTGCCGCGTTTGCGAAAAAGCATGATGTTCGATTAATCGTGGATTCAGCCCAAACTGCTGGTGTGGTCAATATTGATATGGCGTGGGGAATAGATGTTTTGACCTTTACCGGTCATAAAGGTCTGTTTGGTCCCATGGGAGTTGGTGGGTTGATTGTTGGTGATAATGTCGATATCACCCCGATGCGTTTTGGCGGTACCGGGGTGGATTCAGCGTCACCGTTTCAGCCGGACGTCTACCCGCACAGGCTGGAAACCGGCACGGTGTCGATGCCGGGGATTGCCGGTCTAAATGCGGCGCAAAAGTGGTTGGCGGCAATGGGTAAAGAGCAGGGGGTTGAGTCCGCTTTGCATCGGGACAATTGCATGGCAGCGATCGATCATATTCATCATCAGGAAATGGCGCACGCCACCAGAATCTGGAAACACCTGCAAACACTAGAAGGCGTAAAAACCATGGGGCAGTTAGATGACGGCCCGCACATCGCTGTGGTCAGTTTTACTGTCGTCGGAATGGTCGCCCAGCAAGTAGCGGAACTGCTTGATGCTGACTATCATATCTGTGTAAGGGCTGGCCTGCATTGCGCCCCGCAGGTGCATGAATTCTTTGGTACAGCCAACTCCGGTGGGGCAGTCCGCCTGTCACCGGGTTTCTATACACAAGCAGAAGATGTAGACCACCTGCTTGAATCACTGACTGAATTGTTACAGTGACAGGTGTCTAAACTGATCTGCGTTATTGATTTAGAAACAAGAAACAAAGGTGTGTTAAATCGGCACATCGAGATAGATATACAAACAATGAACCTCTGGCAGGAACAACTGGTAAAGCACTATGAAAGTCCATAACAGCATCGTAGATACCATTGGGAATACGCCAATGGTCAGGCTGAATAAATTAAACCAGGGATACCCGGGCCAGATTCTGGTTAAGGTAGAGTATTTTAACCCGGGCCATTCAATGAAAGATCGAATGGCGTTAAAGATGATTGAAGCTGCCGAAGCGGATGGCACGCTGAAACCGGGTGGAACAATTATAGAGGGCACGTCCGGAAATACCGGTATGGGGTTGGCGCTTGGTGCCATTGCAAAAGGTTATAAGTGTATTTTTACCCTGGCTGATAAGCAGTCGCAGGAAAAAATAGACATCCTTCGTGCTGTGGGTGCTGAAGTGTTTGTTTGCCCGACCAGTGTAGATGCGGATGATCCGCGTTCTTACTATTCGGTTGCCAGTCAACTACACAAAGATACACCGAATTCAATTTACCCCAATCAATACGATAACCCGGCCAATGCGCAAGCGCACTACGAATCAACAGGGCCTGAAATCTGGGATGACACTGCCGGAAAAATTACCCACTATGCCGCGGGCGTTGGAACCGGTGGCAGCATGTGTGGTGTATCAAAGTATCTGAAAGAACAAAACAGTGACATTGTTACGGTGGGAATTGACACCTACGGTTCGGTGTTTAAAAAGTACAAAGAAACCGGTGTGTTTGACGAGAATGAAATCTATCCGTACATGACCGAAGGGATCGGTGAAGACATCCTGCCCAAGAACGTTGACTTTGATCTGATCGATCATTTTGTCAAAGTTACCGACAAAGACGCTGCCATAATGACTCGCAGGCTTGCCAGAGAAGAAGGTTTGTTTTGTGGCTGGTCTTGCGGAAGTGCCGTTGCGGGTGCTCTGGAGTGGGCAAAAGAAAACATGACAGATGATGATGTCATGGTGATCATTCTGCCTGACCATGGCACGCGTTACCTTGGTAAAGTCTACAACGACAGCTGGATGAAAGATCACGGTTTTGTTGAAGAGCGCGATTATTCAACGGCTGGTGATATTATCGGTGGTTATGCTTCAGATCGATCCATGCTAAGTATTGATGTTAAATCCACGGTCCTGGAGGCTGTTCGCTTATTGACTGAAGCAAATGTGTCGCAGGCACCGGTAACAGAGAACGGTGCGTTTGTGGGTAGTCTGATTGACTCAAAGCTGCTGACCAAAATGATTGATAACCCGGAAATAAAAGAGCAGGCTGTATCTGAAGTCATGGGCAAACCCTTTCAGACAGTGCCTAAAGATACGACGCTTGATGTATTGGCTTCGATTATTAATCGTGATAATCCAGCGGTGCTGGTGCCCGATGGTGGCGATGCCATGCGTATTATCACGCAGCATGACGTTCTGAAAGCGGTTACCGAAGCTTAATCGCGGCGCGAGTTGTTTTGGTATTCAATAGGCAGCACTGAATTTTTGGCAGGCACTGTAATGAAACTTTTCACTTCTATTGTTCTAGTAGTCGGGTTATCAATGGCAGCCGGGTGTGCACCGTCACGCTCTGATTTGTTTCAAGGCAATGAAAGCTCATCCGTTACGGGTACTACTGGGCGAACTGTGAAAAGCGCTGGCAGCTCCAGTGTGATCTCGGCTATTTATTCATCTTCTAACTGCTCTGCCATTTCGCGTGGCGGATTTATCTGGATGAATGATTCAGTACTACTTGCTGACCTGCTATCCCCGTTGGGTGCAGAGAACGCAGCGCTAGCGGTTAATCAGGTGAATTTTGCAACGCAGGGCGCGCTATTGGTAGATTTTGGAGTCATGCCGACACCTGATTTCAGTGTCAAATTGATGAAGGACCGGTTACAGCTTGACGGGCCTAAAGCCATAGTTCAAGTTGACCTGGTTAAGCCAGTGGCGAACGGAAAACGAAAACCGCAGGTGGTGACGCACCCATGTGCAATTTATGTCATGCCTCGGGTCGGGTATTCAACGCTTGAGGTTCAAAGCGAATTGGGTGATGTGTTTACTTCATTCAACAACTAGTGGACTGTACGTGATTAGAAATCAACGGCGGGCGCGAAATTCTGCCCGCCAGATTGAGTATCCTTAATTAAAGGTTAACCTGCTTTCAACTCTCCAGAGCGAATTTGCTCTTCTTCGATGCTTTCAAACAAAGCTTTGAAATTTCCTTCACCAAATCCCTCGTCACCCTTGCGTTGAATGAATTCGAAAAAGATCGGTCCAATGACGGTTTTAGAAAATATCTGTAATAGAATTTTGGTCATGCGATCGCCGTTGGCCTGATCAATCACACCTTCGCCATCAATTAAAATTCCATGCTTTTTCATTCTGTCGATCGGTTCCTGATGATCCGTGACCCGCTCATGGCTGCGTTCGTAATAGGTATCGGGCGGACCGGGCATGAAAGCCAGGCCGCGTTGCGACAGTTGATCGGTCGCGTCGTACAGTGTTTCAGAGCCAACTGCGATATGCTGAATTCCTTCACCCTTGTATTTTTTTAAATAGGATTCAATCTGGCTTTTATCGTCTGTGCTTTCGTTTAGCGGTATTCTGATTTTGCCGCAGGGTGAGGTGATGGCTCGACTGATTAAGCCTGTCACCTTGCCGGAAATATCAAAGAAATGGATTTGTTCAAAGCCGAACAGATCCCGATAGAAGTGCCACCATTTATCCATATTGCCGCGGTAAACATTGTGAGTCAGGTGATCGAGATAATAAAAACCCAGGCCGGTCGGCGTGGGGTCATCCTGGTCAAGCCAGTGAAATTCTTCCGCGTAAGCTGAGCCCTGATCACCATACTGATCAATAAAATAAAGCAATGAGCCGCCAATCCCTACAATTGCCGGGACATTCAACGTCTTATCATCACCGGTATAAACAGTGGCACCCTTGCTGACAGCATGATCAAGCGCATGCTGTGCATCCGTTACCCGCCATGCCATGGACGGCGCGCAAGGACCATGCTCCTCTGAAAAGCGAACGGCATGTGACTCGGGCTCAGCGTTCAGCACGTAGTTAATATTGCCCTGTCGCCAGATCCCGATCGCTTTGGAGTTGTGTTGAGCCACCTTCTGATAGCCCATTTGTGAAAACAGGCTTTCAAGCAACTCGGGTTGAGGGTGGGTAAATTCAACGAATTCGAAACCATCAGTCCCAATCGGGTTTTTGTCGCTGATTTCAGATCGTGGTGAGGAATGCGGAAAAGGGCCCATCGGGTTAACCTCGGTGAAGTTGGTTTACATAAAAGTAGCAATAAAAGGGTGCAATGTGCTTGCATCTGAGTCAGTATTTGGTCAATCAGTACAATAATCCTGCATAAAATCTCTAAAAGGTGCAAAAAAGTGGAGTTTGACGATGTTGATCGAAAAATGCTGTCTGCACTACAGCAAGATGGACGCCTGACTAACAATGAGCTGGCAGAGCAGGTGGGCTTGTCGGCTTCTCAATGCTCAAGGCGCCGAACCCGGCTGGAAGAGTCTGGTTGTATCACCGGGTACAAAGCTGTACTTGATCGGGAAGTGGCCGGGGTCGGGTTGGTCAGTATGGTGTCGATCACTCTCAACACACATAACGCTGATAATGCCCGTTTGTTTGCAGATTTGGTCAATAGCTTACCCAGTGTGCTGGAGGCCCATTCATTGACCGGTGAGATGGACTATCAGCTGAAGGTTATCGCAACAGATTTAAAGTCTCTGTCAGAGTTTATAAATTTTGTGTTGCTGCCTCATGAGTCAGTAGCAAATGTTAAGACTGCTATTGTTCTTAATACAATCAAAGAGACGTCGTCAATTCCTGTGCTGAGTTAGAAGTGGCGATTATTTTCTGCTGCTGTTGAGCGAACTAGTTATCTCGCAAGCATAATTGTGCAGGTCGAAGCGTTGGTTTCAAAGAGTGTTTCGCATACTGGAGTTTGAAGCAGATCACAGCTATATTGATGGGTAGTTGAATCAAGCAGAGTTGGCTTTATTTAATGCAGGTTAACAAACTAATGAATTCGAAATTGGGTTTGCTGGTCGAGTATCTAGTGAGAAGTAATAAAAGCTAAAAAAGGAAGTAACAGGTATGAAAGCAATATTCTGCATCGTATCGGGAATTTTGTTGTCCGCATGCAGCGGGGGCAGTAGCAACCAATTTGGACCGGAGTGTGGTGCAAATAGTAGTTGTGCACTGCCGGAGTTGCCTCCAGCCCAGAGTATTGTCGGGCTTTGGAATAGTGAAAAGACTACAAATGGAGTAACTGATATCCGTTATACCGAAATCGGAGCCAGCGGGGAGTATGTTGAGCACGATTATCAGCAGGACGAAATTGGTAGCGGTGAGAACTGTTATGTCCAAAACATCGGAAGAATCTGGCGGTACGCAGACTCAAGCGACTATCAGGTCCAACTGACGGCAGAGCAATCGGCTACACAACAGCCAGCTACAATTTTCAGGCAGGGAGACAGTTTGAGTGTGAATCTGGAATCGGGTTCTGATGAGCTGTGGCCAGAGTTGTTGGAAATCACCGTTGATGATCTGGTGTTGTGCCAATAGAACAGCAGTGAAGTTAATGAGATGTTAGTTTCGAGCAAGCACTGTTTAACTTCTTGAGCGATTGCTGTTCCTCCAAACTATTACGATATCATTCCTCGTACCTGGTAGATGAACCTGGAGTCAAGGCATAAAATGGAGGGGGACGTATGGAGTGCTATTTGCGTTTACCAATAGCCTGGTGATGACTGGGAAGCATCTTGCGTTAGACACATTGAGATTTAAATTTGTAACTAATACTAGGCAAAATAATGGCCATCAATTTCCCCACATTGATATCTTTGATTCCCGTTTTTATTGGATTGGCAATAGTGCTGGCTGGTGTGATTTGCTTTGCTAAGGTAAGCAAGGTTACCGGAATGCTGTTTTCAGTTATCGGGGTAGTATTCCTTGCTCTATTTGGACCAATGCTATTCATGGATAGAATTGAGGTGAATTCGTCAGGTATCACACATTTGACGGGGTTTTGGTTTAAACAAACCAGAAAAAGTATAGAGTTCGAGGGATTGTCGCTCGTCTCAATATCAGAGGGTCGTGACATTAAAAATCGGCCTTTTGAGTTATGGACAGCCGTATATCAGTCGGGCAGGCGTATTGAAATAGACCCGGGGGATTTGTGGGAGACTAACGGTAAATCGATTATTGGATACATGAATAAGCAAGACATCACAGTTATCGCTGAGTAGATGGGTTTATACCAAAACCATTTATCTATTGGCGTTTGAGCTTTATGTTGCAGCGATGTGATTTCGTCACAAGCGTCTATGACGCTATAGGCGAATTCCAATAATAGAACAGGCTGGCGTCACTGCCGCTTTGACGGATTTATGGAAGGGGTATTTATGCGCGAACGTCTAAGGTCACACTTTAGTATTGGTACGTCCCTGTCGTTGATGTCGGACAAGAAGTTAGGGGCTCTCCTGTCAAAAGCAAAGCTTACAAAAGGGTGGGGCCAGAATGGTATTGTAAAGATTGACGGGCAACGGATATTTGTTAAAAAAATCCCGTTAACCGATCTTGAAGTAGCCAATGCGTACTCGACCAGAAACCTATACAGAATACCGTCGTGGTATAGCTATGGTATCGGGTCAGCCGGTTTCGGTGCTTTTCGTGAGCTTGCCGCCCACGTAAAAACCACCAATTGGGTGCGAGATGGCCAGTCTGCCGCATTCCCGTTACTTCACCATCATCGCATTGTGACCACAAAAGGCGGTAATCCGGGAATTTCGAATCTTAAGGGCTATGTTGCCTACTGGAACGGTAGTAAAACGATTGAACGCTACATGATGGACCGCAAGGAGTGTAAGCACCATCTGGTGTTATTCCTTGAGTACCTTACGCCGTTAAGTGAATGGATGGCTGATAACCCGGCTAATGGGGGTGGAATGTTTCCGAAAGCTATTAAGGTTGTAGATTTTTTAAAGAAAAACGGGATGATTCATTTTGATGCTCACTTATACAACTGGTTAACAGATGGAAAAAACGTATTCCTTGCGGATTTCGGTTTGTCACTGGATCGGGAGTTCGAGTTGACTAAGTCAGAGATGGATTTCTTTAAGCATCATCGTGATTATGATTACGCGCAAGTCATAGACACATTTGGAAGTACCTTGATGGAGAATCATTTTTCCGTATATACCAGTCAAGCGGAAATAGTAAAAAAAGTATTAGAGAAATTGCCAAATCAAAATATCCCCCGTTTGACATTGTGGATGAATACTGTGCTTGCGCTGCATAACGAGAAACAGATTCGACTTCCTGCACCGTTAGTGAAATACATTCGACGATACCAGCCGATCATCGACGTAAAGAATGAGTTTTTCAGGGATATCTGCAAGGGTAAAAAAACGGTTGATCGCTATCCGAATCGAAAATTGCGAAAACTACTAAGGCAACTCGAAGTAATAGACTAGTGTGTTGATTGGTGAGCTCTAGAATTTGAGTAGTCTAAGTTTTTAGGCTCCGAAACAGAAAACGTTGTTGGCCGTTTGTGGATAATCTGGTTAGTGGGAGTGTTCGAGCATTGCGTATTATTTGGGGTGGATGAGTCTGGGGGCCGGATGGTGGCGAGTAGAGTATGTGTTACTCGCCCCATATTGTTATAGCTTGTTGGGAGCAGGCGGGTTCGATCTGGAGTCGCCAATGTCCCAATACAAACCGGTCATTATCTGAAGTGCACTTCGACTCAAAGACAATAGTGAATGTTCATCCGGTGCATGTTGCGAACAGCCGGCGTATGAGTGTGGAATCCAGATTGCTGGTAGTCCAAGTACGTCGGTAAACAGATCGTTGCAAATAGAGCCTCCCATGCTGGGTAGGATTGCCGGTGGTGTTTTGCATGTCAGTTCCATTGAGTCTTTAACAAATTCTACCCAGGGATGGTCTGGCTCTGTGCGTGCTGCAGCAAAGCATGCCCCGTTGTGCTTAGGCGTTGCGTTGATCTTAACCATCTGAAAGTCGTGAAAATCCAGGTGCTCGCGTAGTGCGGGAATAATCCGGTTTATGTCTGTGCCTGCGAAAAAGCGAAGCTGGCAATGCGCGCTGGCGCTTGGTGATATTGCATTCACCGGGCTCTGCGGGTTACCTGACGTCATCGCCAGTACCGAGAAGCTGTTCCAGCTGTAGACTTTTTCAGCGGGCGATAAGCCGGGCTCACCCCATTGGGTGTCTATGGCCGGGGCGTTTGGACCGGCTGAGATCTGGACATTTTTCAGAGCGTCTTTGACCGCGGTTGATGTTGCGGGAGGAAGCCAGTCAGGTATTTTTATTTGGCCTGTGGCGCTTGTAATGCACGCGATTGCGTTGGACAGGATAATAGCCGGATCTGCAATCAGACCACCCCAGTTGCCGGAGTGGTGTGCTCCTTCCCGGAGGTCAACATCAAGGTCAAAATTTATTGCTCCTCTTGAACCAAGAGTAAGGGTTGGTACATCAGGGTTCACTCGTGGTCCGTCTGATCCAATAAATACGTCTGCACTGAATTCACTAAGATGATTGATAATGGTTTCGCGAAGACCCGGGGAGCCTGCTTCCTCGCCCATCTCTATGATGAAGCGTGCATTGAATCCCAGTTGGCCACGTTCTTCAAGGACACACCGCAATGCGGCGATATTTATCGTATGTTGTGCTTTGTTGTCTGCAGTGCCGCGGCCGTAGAGCCGATCATCTTCACGGTGCAGAACCCAGGGGCCGCTGCCTTTCTGCCATTGATCATCCTGCCCGAGGATTACATCTCCGTGCCCGTAACCAAGGACTGTTGGCAGGTTGCTGTTCTCGAGTCGCGTGGCCAGCAACAGAGGACCGTGTCCGGGTATCGGGTTTTCAAATGTTTTGCAATCAAATCCCAGTTGGTTGAACGCAGGGATCATTTCGGCTTGCAGGTAGCTGTCTAGAACCTCTGTGTTGTTTGGCTTTTGGCTCTCTGTCTTAACAGCAACTCTTCGGGTCAGTTCGGCTTCAAACCGGCCTTCGTCCAGATAGTTAAGCGCTCTGTTAATTGCTGATGCACGGTCTGCTGCCATTGGATCTCCCGAGGAACGATTTGAAGTGGTTTGCGATTCTTTGCATCAATCAAGGCACAAGTGGTAACTGTGATCAAACGTAGTGTATTAGATTCTGTCGATATGTTACGGGGATGCGCTGGCTTAATATACCGTGTGAACTGACTAACGTGCGACATTATGTCAAAATGATTGCCTCGGATCGGTTAAGTTGGCTGACCCACTGTGATTGCGCACTATGGTTATTGTCGTAGAAACTAATTGTTTCAATAAACAATCAAAAAATGAAAA
>JAYJMJ010264199.1:0-14007 GCA_036873875.1 Laminaria ephemera | reverse complement strand
AACTTATTTTATAGAAGAAGACCCGTTACAAATACCTCATCGTTTTACAGAGAAACAAGATATAGAGATTGCTGGACTATTTGCAGCAACCCTTGCTTGGGGGCAACGAAAAACGATTATTAATAAATGCAATGATTTATTAAATAGGATGGGGAACAAGCCATATGATTTTATTAAAAATAGTACAGATAATGATTTGAAAGCATTTTTAGGGTTTAAACACCGGACATTTAATGAAACTGATATCCTTTACTTTATTGATTTTCTAAAACGCGCATATAATCAATACAATTCATTAGAAGATCTGATCTTTAAGGATGCAACAACTGTACATGATGGCTTAATAGATTTGAAGACTTTTTTTCAAGATTCGCCAAACTATCCCAAAAGAACAGGTAAACACTTATCTTCCCCTATAAAAGGCTCTGCGTGTAAAAGACTTAATATGTATTTTAGATGGATGGTTCGCAAAGAAGGTGTAGATCTTGGGATATGGAACAAAGTACAGACTAGTGAGCTTCTTTGCCCTATGGATGTACATGTTATTCGTGTAGCGACTAAACTGAATTTATTAACCAGGGATAAATCAGATTGGAAATCTGCTATGGAATTAACAAATAATCTAAAAAAAATAGATCGTAATGACCCTGTTAAATATGATTTTGCTCTATTTGGCCTTGGGGTATATGAGAATTATTAGAATAACTATTTTGACAATTCTAATCAGTGGTGTGTTAAAGGATCAATAGATTATTAATCTTCTGGATATGGGATAAAGACAAATTTTCTAAAATCTTCATCTATCACAAAAAAACAACAAAACTCCTCTGGGTTTTTGAAAGCTTTTTTAAAGTCTTCAATTTTTTCTTCTTCAACTAATCTCTTTTGTATGAATTCACCTAGATAAGAGAAATTATAATTCCATTGTGTATTAACTTCTGACCCTGCAAGGAATAATTGACCAACAGGAATTTCTGTTTTCGAAATCGGGAAAATAGGGTATTCAGAAATACCTCTTACTTTTAATTGATAAGCCGCTTCTTTTAAATTATCGCAGACAGCCAAGAAGTCATGTGTTATTGTTCCTAAATATTTGCCGTTTAATTCTGGACTATTTTCCATCTTTAAATATGATTTTTCTGTTCAATTTGTAAATGTAGCAAATAATTACATAATCTGATGCTTACAATTAGCGGTAAACGATTAAATACGTTAGCTTTGCACCTTCAAAAGTTTTACAAGCTCAGTTCGATAACATGACAGACGAAAAAATAGCAATAATAAACGAAGCAATCACTCATTATTTTAGCAATAATACAGAGAAAGAATGGGTTTCGGTTAAAAATATAATGCCCAGATTAATTGAAAAAGGTGTTTTTGTTAGAGATAAAAAAAATGGTCAACCTATAAGAAAGGTATTAAAAGAACTTGATGCACAAAATGAACTAGGAAAAGTACCTGCAGTACATGCAGAGCGTGTTCAGGACAATACCTATTGGTATATAGTAAAAGAGGGCGGTAAATATGTTTCTACTTTTGATAATAATGCTGTAACGAAAAAGCAACAAAAAGAAATCAATAGGAAAAATAGTGATGAATACTATTTAATCAACCTTTGCGATGATGTTCTTGGTAAAGTTGCCTCTCGTCAACATACATTTAAATTTTTACTTGGTGATTTACATAGTGATGGTAAAAGTAAAACCAAACTAGCTTTAGATGCTTTTTATAAAGATAAGAGCTTGGTACTAGAGTTTTTTAGAAAGCCTGTAAATGATGATCCAGATGCTAAACCTTCTATTTTGGAAGTAAATAAAGCAGAGAAACGTAAGGTTTATGATCAGCGTAAGAAAACTTATTTAGAGGATAAAGGCATTAATCTAATACATATTGATTATACCGTGTTCGAAAATAATGAAAATAATAGATTAGCACGTGTAGCTAATGATACAGAGATTTTAAAAGAAATCTTATCGGACTATATAGATTAACCATTATAGGTTCTTGTAAACAGAAGGTTTTGATATTTTATGTCAAAACCTTTTTTTATTGGGTTAAAAGTTCTCTCTATCCTCCGGTGAAATCTTTTTTATTATAAATATTTATTGATTCTTTAATCTAGGTTATAGGCGTAAAGCCGGAATTATTTAAAGTTGGACTTTATAATTTTCTGCATCACATTTTAAATTAAGCCGGCGTAAGTATTACTCATTTAGAGCCTAAAGTCATAAAATAAGAAAAGGATTTTTTATACAATGATAAAAAATCCTTTTCACTTAACTTATAAAGTAGATTCTTTACTCTATACCATATTCACTAAATAAGTAGGAGATAGCACGCTCTATTACTACATCATTTCTTGCATTGATATTGCTCTCGGTGTTTTTAATTTGTACATCTGGAACATGACCTATACCATCCAGACTTTTGCCATTAGCCAATAAGAACTGTTGGAAAGAATATTGGTATTGCCATCCATTAGGTAAGAACCTTCTCATGCTAGTATCCGAAAAATCTCCTGATGTTGTGTCACCGATTTGTACGATATGATCAAAAGAATTTAAATGAATTAAGAGAACCTCCGCACCGCTAATCGTATTATTATCAGTTAAGACAATTACAGGTTTAGTATAACTCTGAGATCCTTTTTTTGCTGAGTGGTAGGCTATTGGCTCACCAAAATCATTTGGATTTGGGCCTGTTTTCTCTTCTACCGTATAAATCAGTTTTTGTGTAGTAGCGAACCTTCCAGCTATTTCTGCTGCTACTTGATCATCTCCACCATTGTTATTTCTTAAATCTAGGATAATTGCCTCATAATGACCGATGTCTTTTAAAATGTCGTCCATAAAGCTTTCTTCATCTGCCAAAACATACTGAAGGTTGATATAACCTATGTTTTTGTCTTTTATATTTCCATAGAAATGAGGTAGGTCTGGGTCATGTTCTATAGCAATCTCTTTTAAGTTTGTTAAATATTTTTCTTTTAACAGATCGAGACTAAATTCAGCTTCTACCAGATCGCGATTTTCACCACCAGAGATGTATAATTTATCACTATTAATACCTATAAAAGTATGTGAGTCGTCTAAAGTAGAAAGCATATCTACAAAAACATCGTATAGTTCATCATCTGTAGTATTACTAGCTATCTGAGGTCTGTAAACAGCGTAAACACTGTCCCAATCTATATTTCTTGCTTTAAAAAGACCATAGTGTTCATCAAAATCTGTCCATAGGATTTCAAAGTTATTTTCGGGATCGTTTACTTCGTCCGTTCCCAAGAATACTTTTTCACAAGAAGTTAGAAAACAAAGAAGTAGGAATGAGTTAATTAATATTATTTTTTTCATCAGATTATAATTTAAAATTTATGCCAAGGCTAGTTTGAGAAGTTGCAATCTTTGCAAGCTTGAGGTAAGTAGTTCTGTAGAATCTAAGGCGATATTGTGCTTCTAAACTCCATTTACGTGATAAATCGAATAGGTAGTTTACACGAAAGTTTGCACCTGAAAAATCATTTAACGAGGTCCATTTACCAGAAATAAGAATATTACTTACCGAGCTTTCAGCTATGTACTTATTCCATCCTGTATATGGCGGTCTTACAAGTACTGCTAACACAGGTATAGATAGAGCAGTTTCCAACTTATGCCTGGGGTGCAACTGGTAGGATAGTTGACTAGATAAATCTAAGCCATGTGTAGTGAAGAAAGAGAGGCTTTCCCCATCTTTGTAAAATAATAAATCTAAGTAAGTATGATAAGATCCTCCAATGTAAAGGTTTAGCTTTTCATTTTTCGTTTTTACTTTTACCGAATATCCCATTTCAAAATTTACCAATGTTCGATCTATTTCTAAGTTAACAGAAGGAGGTGCTGGAGCATTTGGAGTAAGGGTAGTAGAGGTTAAGTCTAACTGTGTAAAGAATAGGTGCTCATTTTTTGTAGTTCTTTTAAAATTGAGATCCAGTACACTTCCGTCTCCTATATAATTAAGGGGAGAGAAGTTGATGTCTTTTAAGTAACTTTTGTCATAACCCAGTTTAAGGCCGATAGAGTTTCGGATAGGTTTAGTGCCTTCCTCTAGTGTTTTTGTGGTATCAGATTTCTGGGCTTGTAAGGAACTTAATAAGATCAATCCCCAGGAGGTATAAATAATTTTCTTGAATACTCGCATGTCTTTTTTTTCTTCAAAACTATGCAGAGATGATCTATAGAGCGTTCCAATGGAAGTAGTGGCACCTATTTAGGGATAGATTGATATTTTTTTTTGTATTCCGAAGGCGATAAACCTGTGATGGTTTTAAAAATACGATTGAAACTTGTTTTGGATTTAAAGCCAGATTCAAACCCAATGGCAAGTAAAGTGTAATGTTGGTACTTTTCATCTACTATTTTTTGTTTCGCTTCTTCTATTCTATAATTATTCAAAAAGTCATAGAAAGAAGTATTCATGAACTGATTAAGTAGTTTTGATAGTTTCTTATCAGAAATGGACAAAGTATCTGCTAGTGTACGGAGTGTTAGATCTTCATTTAGATATGGCTTATGCGTTTTCATTAGGCTTATTAATGAATCTTTCATTTCTGACATTTCTAGTTGATCACTATCAGAAATGGTTTCTTTTTTGACTGTTTCTTCTGTCGGTAGAACAATATTAGGTTCTGTAGATGTTGTTTCTGGCTGATAAAGATGTTTGGGTAGCAGTACTCTAGATTGTGTAATTCCGTAATATCCGAGATAAACTATAAGAAAAACAAGTGTCACAGCTGTTAAATACCTTTCTGTCCAATTGTTTTCATTATAAACAAACTCATAGGCTGTAGATAGTAAATCTAGGCTTATAACTACAATAGAGCCTATCAATAAATATTCCATCCATTTCAAATCTTTATTGTCTAGATTAGAATAGTTCTTTTTTAAAATTTTTCTAAACCGATTTAATAGATTTAGAGAAATGACGCAATAAATCAACGAATAACTGATTGACACAGAGTGAATAGGGTCTATTAAATCAAAGTATTGGTCTAATAGTTTGTTTTTTAATTTGTAATTTATAACAGGAGGTATACAAACAAATAGTGTGTATAATATAGGAAATATAAGATGGGTAATGTTTTTGGATACAATGTTTTTCTGGTCTGTGTAAAGCGATTTTATGTAAATAAAAAGTAAAGGGCCAGCAAATACATTAATGGCATTTGAGGGAGCTTGTGTTGGTAGAACAAGGTATATCAGCTTATGTAGATATCCGTAATAATTAATAAGAACAGATAATATTAATACAAAAAGTACCACCATTACTTTTCCATATTGCTCTTTTTTTCTGATGAGAGTAACTAAGATAAAAGAACAAAACAATATGCCTGTTACTAAAGTAAAATCTATTAATAGCTTCATTTATTTAGAAAAAGCTGTTTTGTCTTTTGTAAGTATTTGTTATAGAAACACTGAATAATCAGTGCAGGACAAAACTATAAAATTTGGGATACGATTTCAATTAAAAATAGAATGTTTTATACAGGAGTGTTTGTACAAGGTGTCATCTGGAGAGGATAACACGTTTTTGCCGTTTTAGGCAGGAGAGAAGGTTCGTGGGAATGGGGAATGTGAGTGTTAGTTAATTCGGTAAAATATCTTTGTTATATTAAATTAATATTCAGAAGTTTGTCTTTTCTAACTATAACTAGACTTTATGAAAACCAATTTTATCTTTATTCTTATTGCTGTCTTTACTTGTTCAATAAATCTCCATGCTCAAAAAAGTAAAACAAAAAAAATCTATGTTAAGCATGTTAGATTACCTTTAAATATTATTTTTAAAGATTATGAAACTTATTCCTTTGATGTGTTCATTCCTTACGACCTTAAAATTGATACTTCATATCGCGAAAAAAAATGGCGAAATATTGCCAAATTTGATGATGCGAAATACCATAAGAGCAGAGTTGAAATGGACGGTTTTTCACGAGTAAATAGTGGGGAAATTAAAATCACTCTTAGAATGGGTTCTGTAAACACAGGTGTTATACAATCGGAGTACAATGATAATAATGGCTTTTTTTATTCTGTTCCCATAGATGAGTTGTCTAGATATGAAGTCACTGATAAAAACGGTGTTGTTATAGAAAAAGGAGAACATTTAGTAAAGAGTGTTCAAAACACTACTTCATACAAAGATTATAAAACTGCTAAAGCAAACTTAAGAGATGATGTAGCAAAACTTAAAAACACTACAGCACAGAAAAGTTTTTATGAAATTAAGAATAAAATTATTGTAGCAATATATCCCTACGATTTTTACAACCAAACTACAGTAAGAAAAGTGTATTCTATTAAGAAACATGTTAGTGAAAAAATATTTGAAAATCATATGCAAATAGCGGTTGAGTCGTTTAATAAATGGTCTTTTAAAAAAAATGGAAACGAGATATTAGAAGAATTAGAGGAGTCAATTAAATTTTGGGAAGTGCAGAATGCGAAAATAAAATCAAGTAATAATTCAAAAGATTTAGAAGTGTTTAAGGCTACTAGTATGAACTTAGCATTAGTTTTTTACTATGGAGACAAAATAGATGAAAGTCTCACATGTTTAGAAAACCTTTTAGAAAAGATGCCAAACTTTAAAGCTGCTAAGGAGATGCAATCAGATATTCTTGAGACAAAAGCAAGAATGGAGTTGAATGCTATCTATACTACTCACTTTGACCATAAAGGTTAAGTCTAAATAAACCACTTATAATGGCTTCGTGTTATGTTAAGTGAGCTTTATGGAGGCGCTATTTTTTTCTTAGCACTGGAATAAAATGTTAGGTGGGTTTGTTTTTTTTTAGAAGGGGAGGAAACTTTGAAAGTATAACCTTAGTTATTAGTGTGTTGTGCTACTTTTTCACCTCTTTGGACAAGAAGGAAGTTTCGTTCGAATGGGAAATTTGTGTGATATTATTGTTTAAATAAGTCAACTTATTTAAAACAACTAAAGTAATCTTTTTACCAGAGGTGACCTGATTTAAATATTCTTAATTTCAATGCAAATTACTACCTACGGTACATAGCAAAAGATAAAATTCCGTTTCTGATAAAGAGAACTTCTTAAGGTCCTACCTGTGATTTACTATTTTTTCTCTTATGAGAATAAAATGAGATGAAATAAATAATATGAATAATATCCATAACTTTGGTTGTAAAAAATAAACTAAATGGAAGTCAGAAATAACCTATTTTATAAGATTGTAATTACTCTTTTATTATTAGTTGGTATCAATCCTACTTACGGGCAGATAATTGACCCACATATATGGAGTCAAGCAGTTGGTTTAGGTGATTTAAATGTTTCAGATTTAACAACTGATGAAGGTAATAATGTTTTAATATCTGGATATTTTGAAAAAACGCTAACATATACAGTGAATGGTGTTGAAGAGATGTTTGGCGAAACTAATGGGCGAAATTATAATATTGGTTTTTTAGCAAAAATTAATCCTAACGGAGAGGCTTTATGGTATCATATAGCAGAACATGATTTTGAGGTTAATAGTGATATAAAATTTGTTAAAACAAATTATTTAGGAGATATTTTCACTCTTGTTTGGAGGAATGCTGGATACGAATTGTTTAAATTTAATTCAAACGGTGACCTTCTTTGGACGTATTTCTTAGGAGCTTCTGATGGAAATATTCAATATAAAGGGATGGAGGTAACTAAAGATCAGCTTATTTTGTTTAAAGAAAGTAATTATAATTCTGTGTTTGAAAAGTTGTCTTTTGATGGTGAATTTCTAGGAACTAGAGGTTTAATTATTAATAGTTATTCATCTCAAGAATCACCACAAAGTTTTACTATTGATAGTAATGAAAACATTTATGCCTCAACAGATAAAGATGGGCAAGCAAGTGTGCTTAAATTCGACAGTGAAGGATCATTACTATGGAGAAAAGTAATAGTAAGACCTGAGCCATACTCTAATCAAAGTACTACATTTTTTAAGTTAAAGGTGTCTAAAAAAGGAAATATATTTTTAGGAGGAACTTATTTCTATTTGATGGTTAACGCAGATTCAATTTTAGACTCTGATGGTCAAAGAGATCTATTTGTCGCAAAGATGAATTCAAATGGAGAATTTATTTGGGTCAATTCCATAGGTAGTAAGTCAAATCCAGAATATAATAATGTGTTTCACGATATTCATATAGACGAAAATGAAAATTGCTATTTTTCAGGTATTTTTGCAGACACAGTAGATTTTGATTTCTCTAGTAGTATTTATAATGCATCTGGTTCTAGAAGTTCTAGCGCTAGTTTTGTGTTGAAAATTGATTCTTTATCTCATTTTCAATGGGTTAGAACATATCAATTAGGGAATTATGTAAGAAAACTTGACACTGACAAAAATAACAACCTTATAGTTGCTATTGAAGGAAGTAATATAGTAGTGGATAGTCTAGATAGTTTAAGTTATATCAAAAACAAGAACTTGTCAAGGTCTCAAGTGACTCTTCAAAAATTTGGTAAAATAGATAACGCATTATCTATTTTTAATTCAGAAGATATAAATGCAAAACATTTTTATCCAGTTCCCTCTAAAGACTGGTTAATGATTGATGAGAGCAAAAGGATAGAAATATTAGGTATATATTCAAGTAATGGGATTTTGAGTAATTTTGATTTGAGCGGTAGCCAAATAAATTTAGAGAACTTCGAGCCGGGTATTTTTTTTATAAAATACTTATATAAGGATTCTATATTCGTCCAGAAAATTATTAAAGAGTAAATAGAACAAAGCATCACTATTCAGTTATTATACAAAACGACTTTATAATGTTCCGTGTTATGTTAAGTGAGCTTAGGTAGCTTTGTAGAAGTGCTGTTTTTCTTAGCATTTTAATAAAGTGTAAGGTGGGTTTATTTTTTTTTAGAAGGGGAGGGAAATAGCGTTGGGTACTGGAACACTTATGCTGCATGAGCGATATGCGTGTGGAAGTGGTGGGGTGGATAACTATTCATGTTCTATTATTTGAAAACCAATATATTGAATTAAAAAATAATTAATTATGGGAGATTTCTTTAGTGGTTTTATGTCAGGTTTAGCATCTAATTATGTATTTTCAAAAACAAAATTTATAGAAAGAGTTATCCTTGATTTTTATGAAAGATGTAAGAGACCTATACCGAAAAACATAAATGATTTTGAATTCGTTTTTGGTATAGTGCTGAATTCTATCTTTACTTTTGCAAGTTTTTATTTATCCAGTATACTAAAAGTTATGTCTAAGGATGGATTTGGAATTAATAAGTTGCACATAATAGGTCAACACCTTCCAAATATAACGTTATCATTTAATGAATGGCTGGTAACATTTTCGGTGTTATCTCTTTTAGTTGGGATTCCTCAATTCTTCTTATCAAGTAAACTATCTGTTATTATACTCTCTTACTTAAAAAAAGAGATTACTAATCTTCAATGGGTAAACTCTATAATATTAGTATCAATGAGTATTGCGATTATTATGATTGCTGTTTATGGAATGTTTTTTCATGGTACAGGTTTTCTCTATAATTTAAAAGTGGTTTTCTCAGTGTTTTGTTTATGTGGGGTACTGTTTTTATCGGGGACAGAAAAGAAAACATCAAAGATTGATTAAGTAAGAATAGGATTTTATACCTTTTTAAACTAGGTGTAAAAACCTATTTTACTTATTTACAGTTAGTTTTAACTATTTTTAGTTTTTAATGTTCATATCTTTAGTTAGAGATCGATTAAATTAAATACGCTTTCAAACTAACTTTAATATTAAATATGAGTGCAAATAATGAATCTATGGAATCCCAAATTAAAATTATTTCAACATTAAGTCTGGCCAATTCTGATACTAGAGAAGATACATTAGAGTCCGTAATTTTGACCTCAATTTTTGAAGCTGGAAAGTTGAAATTCGAAGAGTTAAATGAATATATAAATGAATTTTTTGGATTTAAACCTTATTTAAATGAATTAACAGATATAATAGATGTATTAATTAAAGACGAAAAGATTAGTTTACAGGATGACTTTTATGTTTTAATACCTTTCGAGAAAGAAAAGAGAAAAAGCGAAGCTATCTATCTTAGAGATAAAGAAAAAAATCGTTATCGAAATTTCAAAGATTTTTTACTAGAGGAGGACAGTAATTTTTCTGAAGATGGAATAAAACAAATCTGGAATGTATTTACTGAGTATATATATAATAATTTTTTCGATTACGGAGAAGATGCTATAAAAAAATTGCATCCAAATATTGAATATAATGGAAGTAATAAACATGATGAAGATCATTTGCAACATGCTTTTAAAAGCTTAAATAGTAAACGGCAATGTGAACTGTTCAAAATAACAATTGCTAAATTTCCAGACTATGCATCTTCTGAAGATATTAATTATCTAAATAATCTCGCTGAAAGAGCACTTAGTTTTAAATCATTAGGAATTAATCCTAAACTAAGTAAGCTGCATAGAGATTTATCTGGTATTGATTGGATTTTATATCTGGATACGAATGTCCTGTATTCAATATTGGATTTACATACACACCCTGAAAATGATTCTGTCAGATCATTAGTACAACTAATTAATGGGAATAAAGATGATTTCAAAATTGAAATGAGATATACTCCATTAACCTATAAAGAATTAGTTGCTAAAAAAGATGATTTTAATTTGCTTAATGATCAATTACCTGATTCAAGTATTAGAGCGTTATTAAAATCAGAATCATTGGACATATATTCTCAGAAGTTTTATGAGTCTATATTGAAATCTAGAAATAACACTTTGCACCCTTCAAAAAAAATTGAATTAGCACAAGTGACTCTAAACCAATTAAATGTAATTATTGCTCAAAATCAGGCTCGAATAAAGAAAATAGGAGATGAATACTTAGAAGCTAAAACGAGTGAATATTTTGAGTTTATTGGTGATAAAAACAAAAGGAAAAATGAAATAGCAGAACAAACTGGGACTGAGTTTTACGAAATTTTCAAAAGTAATTCTCAAGCAAAACATGATATTACGCTTAGGGAAATAGTAATAGATTCCAGAGCAAGTATAAGTCGTAAATCAACAATGAGTACTTTTCATTCAATGAAATATTTTGGAGTTACACTTGATTCAAATTTAATTGAATTTGATAATAAAAAATTTAATTTATCGACTGATGAAAAAGAATTTCCAATCTTTTTTAAACCTTCATTTTTATTAAATAGACTTACTAAATTACTTCCTCTACAAGCTGACGATTACAAAATTGCTTTTATAAAATCAATCACTTCAAGCGGTTTTTATAGAAGTAAGTTGAAATCAGATGAAATCTTAAAAATTGTAAACTATTTAAAACAAATTGGGGTGAGTGATGAAAAAGTTATTTATAGCATGATAACTCAAAAATTATTCATAAAGAATTTTCACTCTACAGAAAACGATTCAACAAAATTTGCCTTTGTTCAATCTGAACTTGATAGACAATTAACTGAGAGGGAAAAAGAACTAGAGCGGCAAAAAATAATATCTAAAGAAAATAAAGAAATAGCTGAAAAATCTTCTTTAAAAGCTAAACAAATCATTTTAAAAAATGATCAAGCAGAGGATCATCTTAAAATCTTAATTAAAGAAATTCAAAAACTGAAGACTGAAAATAAGAAGAATGAATCTCAACAACAAACATTAATTACTAAGCAACCTGAAATAAATTTTGAGTCAAGTACAATGAAAAAGAATTTGGATTCAGTAAATAAGAAATTAATTAAGAAAATTGAAAATGAAATAGAAATATATAAATCTAAAGAATTAAAAAAATGGAAAAATAAAATTTTATGGCATTTGTTGTGGGTTTTACCGGTTCTTATTGTTTGCTCTTATTATTTTATTTTCCCTTATACATCTACTAATATAAATCTCAACAATTTCATTAAAAAACTTTGTGTTGGTATACCTAGTATTTTGATTCCAACTTCCATTGCAATTGTTCTTCTTAAATTTTTTAATCAAAAAAACATTAATGCTTTTGAAGAGAAGATCAAAATTCCTGAAGATTTAGAAAATGAGTTAAGTGATATAATAGAGAAGGGAAATGAATAAAACGCGGTTAAAATTACGTCCGTTATCTAAGTTAGATCAA
Source organism: Laminaria ephemera (assembly GCA_036873875.1). Taxonomy (NCBI): domain Eukaryota; class Phaeophyceae; order Laminariales; family Laminariaceae; genus Laminaria; species Laminaria ephemera. Next base: position 1,855 of record JAYJMJ010264199.1, on the reverse strand, counting down.
CTTTCTGGAGTTGTGTTTAAAACAACTTTTCTTCTTCAAGATCAGTTGCATGTTATCAATGTAGTATATATACCTAAAAGAATGGATTTAAATTCCTTCAGTATTTTAGTGTCTTATGTGCGTCGATAAAAAAAGCGTTGGAGAAAATTTTATTATGCAGCGCGAGCGCGAGGTTTGTGTGTGCGCAAAGGTTATGTGACTACTTAGCATAATATCAAACCCTTAGTTCAGAATCCTTGTAATGTTCTACTTAATATCATTAATAAAGCATCATACAGGAACTGTATGAATAAATGACTTATAATTTATATTATGTTAAATAGAGTTTCTGAAAGAAGCTCCTATTCTTGGTTGGAACAACTTTGCAAAGACAATACAGCACATATATTCATTCTTAATAACACTTTTTTAGAAAAATTAAAAAGAATATAATCATCTTCGCTTCTGAAATATTTTTGAGTTATGAATTTTCTGTTTTTGATATTCATTTCAATAAGCTAAAAAAAAATACTGTGTTGTGTTACACTAGACATAAAAGTTGTGAACTAAAACTGTTTACTTATGTTTTATGATTTTGTAATTACTCTCCAATGCATCAGTTATGAGTAAAAGGAATATACTAAGTCCAGAAGAAAATATCTGGCAGAATTTACTTGAGATCAAAAAAGACATTAATAATTTTGATGTTCTGCAAGTATCGTTTACAATCCAATGGTCAGAAAATCGTCTTGTCATTAACAAAGAATTAAATGAAACGGAACAAAGCATATTTAACTTCGATATTTATGAAGTAAAAAAATCATTAGACACTCAAACGGTTTATGATGTTTTAAAAAGTTGTTTTACGCCATTGATCAAAGAAATTTATTTTTCGGAGTTCATAGCACTTTATCTGCCCTATTGTATTCTGCCAATTATAGCGGATATTGAACAACGAACGATTTCTGTTACGCATTTTGCTCAAACACTAGATGGGAAAATAGCTGCTAGTAATGGAGATTCTAAATGGATAGGCAATGAAGAAAATTTATTGCATTCTCATAGAATGCGTGCATTGTGCGAAGGCATACTGGTAGGTAGAAAAACGATAGAAATAGATAATCCCAGATTAAATGTACGTTTGTGTGCTGGAGAAAACCCTCAGAGAATAGCTTTGGGCCATTCCTTAAAAAAAAGCGGTTCCAAAAATCTTATTCCTAGCGATTATATAGAAATATCATCTACAGATACCAATCAATCTGATCATATTTTTATAGATAAGGAAGAAGGTTTTAATGGTGAAAAAGTATTACGAGCATTATATAAAAAAAGTCTAAGTTCTGTTTATATAGAAGGCGGCTCACAAACATCTTCTGCTTTTCTAAATTCTAACAGTGTAGACGAAGTGCAACTGCACATCTCCCCTATTATTTTAGGTTCTGGTATCCCTAATTTTAATTTGCCTGAGATTTCTGTTATCTCAGATGGAATTCATTTCGAAGATTTTATGTTTGTAAAAATGGGTGATGCGATGATGTTTATTGGTAGCCCTAAAAAAAGAGCGTAATGGAAACAGAATTGTGGTTTACGGCTAAAGGAAAGGTAGAAAGTAGAGAAGCATCATGTTCAGCACCGAAAAGTGATGAAGCAATGATTAAGGCTCAATATTCTTTGATAAGCTCTGGTACAGAATCATTGCTTTTTAATCGTACCATATCATTAGGGATTATGCCTGATATGAAAATCCCTTATATGAAAGGTGATTTTGAATCTGAATTTACCTATGGTTATTCATTTGTAGGAACTCCGGCAGATCAAAACCATGCTCTTTATGGCAAAAGTATTCATGCATTACATCCGCACCAATCTTATGCAT
>JAYJMJ010264189.1:0-14011 GCA_036873875.1 Laminaria ephemera | reverse complement strand
TGAATCAAAGTGTGGTTGAATTGAGAAAGTAGTGTGATATGGTGGTATTGAAGTAGTAAGCAGTAGAAGTAGATGCCAAGATCAGCGCGAGCGCAATATGAGAATGCGTTTTACCACGTGATGAATAGGGGGCGTGGAAGGCGATGGATTTATCATGGGCAGGCGTATTATGAAGCGTACCTCAAGACATTGGAGGAAGCCCACGAGCGTTATGAGGCGAGGGTTCATGCCTATTGCCTGATGGGTAACCACTATCATTTGTTTTGTTGATAAAAACGCCGCTGGCAAATTTAGATGAAATTATACGGCATATAAATGGGTTGTATACGCAGAGATACAATCGAGTATAGATCAAGCCATGCTTCTAAAGTTGATATGACCTGTCATGACGTGTAAGGTTGGGGATGTTTTATAGAGGTACCCCGCATGCATAAAAACCTGCCTATATTCGAGAAGTCGGCGCGTTACGCTTTCTTTCTGCTCTTACTAGTTTTCGCGGGCCCTCCAGTTGGGCAAGCGGTTGCGCAGGAAAAAACGATTCCTGTGATTATGCCGCTGACCCAATACGAATCTGCTGGACCCACAAAACTGATTAGTTCGAGTCAGATACTCGCACTGTCGCACACTGGTGGCGTAATCGAAGTCAGGCTAAGTACGCTGAATGGCAACAATTGGCAGGATGAAGTGGTGTTATCTGCGGCGTGTAGCGACTGCGGGATACCCAATTGGATATGGGGCAACGCCAACACAACGGTTGTTGTAGAGACTTACGATCGCACTATAGAGCGTGATCGCACCTGGCTACTTGGTCAAACGGAATCACGTAGTTGGCAGGTTTTGGAAATCACAGAGACCTTGAGAGGTGAAACTCGCAACTACGACTTTAGCATACTGGATGATGCGATCTATTATCGATCAGTCTATTTTGACCCGCCGCTTAGCTTACTGTGGCGCTTAACAGATACGGGATGGGCGTTTACTAACGACTTTGAATTTCCTGTATCAACACCGGACACGTTTCACCAGTTTGCCTTTGCGGGAACTCTGGATGATTTTATATACACCAGTGATTACGCCGGTGAACTGTACAATTATATCAATACCAATGGCACATGGAATCGTGTCACTATCACTTTGCCTGATGTGGTTCAGCAGCATCGGATTTCTCGACCAATACTAAACGGCGACACCTTGTTAGTAAATGTTCCCGGCCAGGATATTACTCTCCCTAATCAAGGTGCAGCACACTTACTCCATAGAGAAAGCTCAGGAGTTTGGAGCCATGAAGCAACCATCGCAAGACAAACAACCATTGCCAAAGGACCCTACGATCCCATAGTAAGCACACTACTGGCATCCGATTCGATGGCTATCGTGGAGGCTCGCGCTTATGAAAGGGATGGCAACGGAAACTGGAGTCAAATTGCCGGTCTAAGCGGTGGCTGGGAGGCACCAAACAGTCAGGACGATTTTGATCACATCTGGGGGGCCTTTGTTGAGGGAGACAAACTTGCCTGGCAAGGCAGCGTTTCTGCCTACCGGTTTACTCCTGCCTCAGATTTACACTTCAGTGCATGGGTAGCCAATCCAGAGTGTACCGGGCTAGACGCAACGGGCGTAGGAAGCACCGGAACCACGCTGTGCACAGTGCTTCCAATTACACCGCTGGTAGCAGTAGACGATCTTGAATCAGCCCCTGATAACGCGGAATTCACAGTGCTCGGTGCCGATGATAATACAAGCGATAGTGCCTCATTCACCATCAACAATGGTCGCGGGAATTTTACCCAAACGCGATATGATTATGCTAATGAAAAATGGACGGAAGACACATTTAATTTTTGCCAAAGTGTTGGGGTAAGTTCCCTGGAAAATTCAGATCAATGCAGCGTGCTTGAGTACGCCACAAGTTCGGACACCCTGTTTGTGTACACCAATGGTGCTGCAGCTACCTCAGAGTTTCTATACCAGGGCAACAGGGATGCAACCGGGCAACTCACATGGCGCCAGTTCGAGAATATATCCACAGTACATGACATTGTAATCGAAGATAATATCGGCTTAATAGTGCACAACAATTCAGGTGTTGTACTACTTCAGATTATAATGCAAGACGTCGCCGGTGTGTGGAGCACAACCCATGAGTTTCAACTAGACAAAATTGGTATTTACGGAAGTTGGGACAATGAATATTCAATTGATGGAGGACGTATAATCATCGGTGATTACGCCAGATCAAAGTATCATGTGCTGGCTCTTACTGAAGCGGGTAAACTCTACTACGAAACGACTATCACTCCACCGAATGTTCCGGGCGCGTCCTACATTACCAGTGATCTCTATGGTGACACTTTAATAGTCGGTGGTAGCTTAGGCCGGGGTAGTGATGACAATACCAGCACTACTGGCCCGTTCGAACCCGCAGAGGCACCTGGTGTTGTGAGGATTTACCGACCCAATGCGTTTGGTGATTGGCGTGAAGTTCAAGAAATAAATACCAACGCTCCAGACCACAATCTGGGGCAACAGGTTTTTTTAAGTGATAACTATGCTGTCGTTGGTTCACTTAGATCGTTTGTCGAAGGTTCATTCACCTATTTCCAGCCGAACTACCATATCTATAGTAAAACAGATGCCAACGGATGGGTATTTAAAAACAAAATAGAAGCGGATTTGCCCGCGCGAAATTGCGCAGACTGTTCTTTTCAACAGGACGTTCGCTGGTCAGCCAGAGTGATTGATCAGTACCTTTTTCTGCCAAAAAATACAGATGGTACTGCTTCGGTATTTGATATGGAAACGGAGCTATACGTTGATCTTGATGATGCTGTATTGGATAGCGGCAACGATGAGTTCGTCGATACCGCCGACAGCATTGCGGAAGATGATAGTCCGATGAGTTCCGGAGGAGGCTCACCTGGAGCCGGCTTTGTCATCTTTCTTGCGCTGCTTTCTATGGGGGTTCGAAATTTGGAAGAAAAGCGGGTACAGGCGGTGCGCCAGACAAAGCTCAATAGAGACAAAGAAACCGATGGAGATAGATTGGAGAGCTACTGTCGGTCAAGCTACCCTGCGTACAAGTAAAGTATTTGAGGCAGTACTGTCTCAGATTGGTGACCGGCTCTGACTGAATCAACACAGAAGGGTGAGGTCCTGCGTTTGCCACTTTTTCTGCATTGAAAGACTTGACACTATATGTACGCTTAACGGCAATAAATTTAAGGACGAAAAAATAAAGCAATTCACACTTGAAACAGTAGACGAGGCAAGGGCTGACGCTGCCACAACTGCCGTATTTGAAGATATAAAATCTACAATGGGTGTAGCTCTGGTTAATTTGATATGGAGGCGGCTGGCTGTTGTTCCCTGCGTATTGCACGGGTCCTGGCAAACTCTCAAGCCTCATTACCAAAGTGGCGCAATTCCCGCAGCAGCCTGGTTGTTCAGGGAAGAATTGACATTGCCCGATATAGAAGCAATCAACAACACAGAGCGTGGCAGGCTGACGCATGAATTGAAGGACGTTGCGGTTATTGAGGAAGTTTTGAGAACTTATGAACGTGGCAATGCCCAGAATCTGATTGCGCTTTGTTTTTTACAAATGGTTTTGCAATCGAGCAGTGATTCAACTGGCAATCCGGTATTTAACGGCGGCCTATCAATTACTACTCACTTGGACAGCGGGCAAAGCGCAGATCAACAAGCCGATTCACTTTTTGGAGATATACCCAGCCTGCCTGCATTAGGGCAGCTATCTGAAGAAATCCAGGCGTTAGTCACAAGATCGTCATTGATCTGGGTGCCGGCGAAATATGAAGGATTAGCACCGAGTCTGTTTCGGCACCTCTCTTACTGGCCGGATTTACTGCTGTTGTTTACAAACCGTCTGGACGCTATTGAAAGTGATGCAGCGCGTCGCATTGCACCGTTAGCAAGTCAGGCACTGGAAACAGCAAAGTTTCATGCATCCGGATTGTGCGACGCTGACAACAGCTTAAGCGGGCTCAACTGCAACGATCGGCAGTGGTTACAGGAAGTACTCACGGTATTCATCGATGTGATGTTAGCCAGAGGTGTGATTATCGTACCAGCCCTGCGAGCGCTACTATCTGCTAATGCCAAATAGCAGGCTTTCTGCCTACCGTTGATGTATCGGTGGGCGTTTGTGATGGAGGCGATTAAGGAGACGTATGGTGATGCGGTGGATATGAGTCATGCGGAGAGGCATCGGCCTAAGGGGGATCGGTTAGGAATAAAAAAATACGATATACATTAGAAAACGCGTCGGTGAAAGTGGTATCCGTCAGTGGTTGTCACGAAGTAATGCATCTGCTGCTGCACGTCCCGATAAAAAACCACCTTCAACTCGAGGCCCGTCAAATGCCTCTCCTGCCAGTACAATGCGTGGGGAGTCTCCCCACATAACATACTTGTCAGGCCAGCAGGTAATCGGGCCGGCGTAACGCCAGCGTTGTACAGAGTTTGCTAATACGGTGCTCGGGTCGCCCGCATCTCCCAGTTGTTCTGCTGCGGCCTTTAGTGCATAGCTGACTACTTCTTCATCAGGTGCGGACCACATTGATTCGCTGCGCGCGTTGGTAAGGTGAATGGTCACAGCAGGCACAGAAGAGATGCCTTTGGCGTGATTATCGGTAACAAACGCGAGATCGGGATGGTTAACAAACTGTGCCGCACCTCTTGGGCCGAGGCCTGTCGGGTGGTCACTGGTTGCCAGCATTACCGTAAGCGTTGCATGGTAGTGAACTTCGGCAAGTTGCCTGGTGAGGTCCGGCGCTGGCAGTCGACCGCTGCCGTTTAAAGTTGCCAGTGCCTGCGGTACCGGTGCCGTGTGAATCACTGCATCATAACTGTGCTGCTTCAGGTATTCGCCCAGGTTCATCACCGGTGTGCGAAATGCGATGTCAAGGCCAGCATCGGCAGCCATCCATTTACACAGGTCGGTCATGCCGGTGGTGCCACACCAGCGTGGATAGCCATCTTCGTTCGCTGTGAATCCTCTGGTCCAGACTCGATTTACACCGGCCTGTTCAGCGGTAGTCAACACGCTTTTGAATGCCTCGCTGCGGGCAGTAAAGAACTGCGCGCCATGATCGAACGTGGCAGTCCCTGACGGTGTTTGCAAACGACGTAACGCCATACGCCCACCTACACCCCGAGACTTGTCGGTGATATGGATGTTTTCCTGTGTGAGACCCAGTTCGAGCAGGCGCCTGGCTGCGGACAATCCAGTGATGCCTGCGCCAATTATTAAAGTTTTCATCGTGGAATGCGCCGTTCTGAGTTGGTATCGGTTTACGATTTTACCTGCTGATCACAATATTGACAAAAGTGCCGTACTTGTATTTCGCCCCTAAGCAGGGTTGCTAGTGATGAGTGACTATACAATCCCCTCTATCGTATCTGCATCAACCATTTGCATGTTAGTGGTCAACGGGTGTGGTTGAAAAATCCGAGTAACGGGTCAAGTCTTGAGACATGCAATTTAAAGGTGTAAAGGGAGCAATCCTGCTACATGAGGTCGCCAGGAAAATCTCAGTGGAAATGAGTGGCGTGTTTCTGTATCTAATTCGTGAAGGCTTTACCGACACCCTTGTTCTATAGGTCAGGTAATAGGCTTGACCCCCTTTATATATTTTCTTTAGAAATATGTAACCAGGAGGTATCATTCAGTCGAGTAGTATCAGAATGGCAAACATGGAACTGTTTGCCAAAATACCTTGAAGGAAGAATCATGCTGGAAATTACCAAACCGGTTAACGAATTTATCACCGATATTTACGCCACCATTGTTGATGCCGAACGATGGCAGGAAGTACTGAATCACACTGCATGGATCGCCGGGGCAAAAGCTGCGAATGTTTGCCTGGTTGATCATATGGCCGAAGAATTAAACTCTCAGTTTATGTGCACTGAAACCGAACGTTTCTACCCGGTGTACATGGGCAGCCCGCATATGGAGATAGAACTCAAGGCGGTCGCCAGATTGCCCGGCGTGCAAACCAGTGTGGGATTTTATAAGACAAGTGAGTATATAAAAAAAGCCAATGCTACGTTTCCGGACGACCCCATTGATCTCACCGAATCCGAAAATTGGTTGCTCGATGAGTGGTCTGTATCTGCTCGATACCTCTGCAGACTCAACATTCAGCCAAACTATCTGGATATGCATACGCTTTTTTTTGAAGATCAATCAGACTCGGCTAGTGAGAGCGGGATAAAGAAAGTTGAACTACTCACCCCCCATCTTGCCAAGGCTGTCGAGCTGTCCCGGCCATTTTTGCTGTTGAAAAGTCGGTTTCAAGCAACCCTTGATGTACTGGATCGATTCCACTTAGGCGTATTCATCGTTTCTTCGAGTGCCGCAGTAGTCATGAAAAATGTTGCGGCAGATCGAATATTGGATTCCGCGGATGCAATATCACTAAGTGCCAGCGGTGGTTTAAGATCTGATCTCACCAGTGAGTCTTCCAGACTGGATAAAGTCATTCAGTCTGCTCTGAAAAAGCAATCGGACGGGATATTCAAGCAATCCACGGAGCTGGTATTGGATCGCCGATCATCCAGGAGCCCCTATCTCGTCGAAATTACCCCGCTCTTCGAGCCGACTGTCATTGGCCCAATCACCGGATTGATGGTTATCGTTATAGATCCTGACAACCGAAAAATTGTGAGTACCAAAGGCATGAGAACGATTTATGGACTCAGCAAGGCAGAGGACAGCGTGTGTCAGTTACTAGTAGAAGGGCATACGGCGGCAGAGATCGCGGAAATAAGAAACGTGTCTCCGGTAACTGTCAAAAATCAAATCAACGCTGTACTTTCAAAAACTGATAGCCGTAACAGGAGCGAACTGATCAGACAGGCTTTGTCGATCAATTTACCCGTCGATAACAGCGGCACTTCCGCGTAGCAATAGTAAGGATTAGAAAAATTCGCCATACCGACAATTAGATCGGTTGATTTGGATGTCAGGAATTATGATCCGTTCGGATCATGTACTACCAATTTTGATTGGTTACAGTGTGCTCGATCTATATAGACCGCCCTGCCGGATGCTGGGCTGCAGTCAACAAGGAAGAGCAAACTCATGGCACCTCTTGACGCACTGGCATACTGTGTTGTACTGGCTGGCCTTACTATTAGCCCCGGACCACTAACCGCAATTTTGGTAGCCAGAACCTTCGCTGATGATCGGCCCGGTGCCTATGCCTTCAGCTTTGGAATTGCTCTGGGAGATACGCTAATAATACTGTTAATATGCCTGGGTTTGGGTGTCTGGATTCAGTCTTTTCCAGCGATTTTCAGTATCAGTAAGGGATTCGCGCTGGTGTTCATTATGTGGATAGCTTTTCAGATGCTGAAACGCAAAAGCTCGTACCAGGAACCTTCAGAAGTCAGTAATTCAACACTTGTCAGCAGCGTATTTGCAGGAATGCTAATGTGCGCCGTGTCCCCTCAAACACTCTTACTCTATCTGTTTCTTTTGCCGCGAGTAATTGATCTGAGTGATTTTAGCCTAACATCACTGATCGGTTTACTGTTTGCAACTTATCTGACGTTAACACTCAGCCTATTCGCCATAGTCTATTTTGCCGACAAAATCCGACCCTGGATTTTATCCAGCGTTGTCTCCCCCACAATGGATCGTGTACTGGCTGGTACGGTTGCTTTGTCAGGCGTATTGATAATAATCTGACCCAACTGCAAAGGAATGCGAAAGATAAATGGAGTTGTTGATCAGGTTTTTTAGTAACGAACATTTTTATGATGTGATTGGAATGTTAGGTGCAGGGCTCTATATAGGAAGTTACAGCGCAGTGCAATTTAGAAAGCTCGATGGTAATTCCATTCACTATTGCGTGAGTAATGGAACTGCTGCCAGTTTGGTTTTGGTCAGCCTTTACCATGATTTTAATCTGTCCGCCGCTATGATTCAGATTGTGTGGGTAGCGGTCAGCATTTACGGGGCATTAAAATACTGGAAAAACAAAAGAGATAACCAGGTTTTTTCGCCGTTGAGGGAATGATTTCTTGCGAAAAGAAAGGTACAAACGCAGGCAGGCATAATAAAAAAACCGAGGTAAGCCTCTCAATGTTATGTGGATGAAATTCAGGGGCAGTCATCGTAAAAGAGGCTGATCACTGATTTTCGGTGTTTCATGTTTTCGTTTATGGGGTATTCATTTGCTGGTAGTGCCGATATCTGTACCACCCGGTCGGTGATCAGTGTACAACAGCTAGAATTCGGGTTACTTAGGGCGTTGGAAAATTGTATCGTGCACCATGATACGTCCGAACGAATAGAGCGTTATTACTGCTATCAAATATTTACAGTCGTCAGTCGAATAACAATTTACTGTTGGAAAAGTTGGGCCGCCACAGACCTAGCTATTTGGGTATATTTGAGTTCAAATCTGCATCGGTGGCATCGGTGGCATCGGTGGCATCGGTGGCATCGAGTCGCTTCGCTGTCACGCCAGACACGTGACAAAAACATGGAGTTTGTACCATGCTTTTCTGTCTGTGGCCGAGTACTCCAACGAGTCTCACCTTCAGGCTTATCCTGTGTAGTTACTTCGATGATTTGTTTTCGTAACTCTGCATACTCATATTCTTACCTACATTCATGGCTAGGCCGTGCGGCTTAATGCCCTCGGTGATCTTAGACATGGGATCCCTCAGTGTCGGTTCTGACTGGACGTCTGATGTTTGATCGGAGCAGGGGGGGGTAAAAGTGAAAAATCCAGTGTCCTGTGCAGCACGTCGACTCATAGTGAACCGAAATGCGCTAGTAACTCCAAAGACAGTGAGATCTATTACCTAAATAACTATTTCTAGGTAGTTTGTTCTGACTCCCTTTGATTTATTCTTTATCTACAGTTCGGATGTATCCGACTGTAGTGAATTGACACCATTTATCCAGATCGCAAGCAATACCTTAACAGGGAGATATTTATGTACAGATTTAAACCAAGGCTATTGACCTTCAGCATGTTGTTAAGCAGCAGTCTAGTTATGGCGCTTGCCACAGTTCCAGTAGTTGAAGCAGCTAGTGACAAGAAGATGCAACTCATAGAAAAACAGGGCGCCAAAGCCAAGACGAAAAGCGAGAAGAAGTTGGCATTGTTCCTGTTGAAGGGCGAAAAAGCAGCTAATGCAAAATATCCAAAAAAGGCCAAGAAGCCCAAAGTTTCTTTGGGTGAAAACGCGTTTGGAAAAGCTGACAATGAGAAATTGAAAAAGCTCAGAGGTCCTAATAATGAGAGAAAAATGACTCAACTGGCAAAGAAGCTAGGTAAAAAGAACGAAAAGAAATTGAAAGATATGAAAGCGAAAAAAGGGAAGAAGCAATGAGGAATTTCGAACCTAAAAAAAATCCACAAGATGCAGAGGGAATCAGAATGAAGATCAAAAATATACTGGCTGGGGTTACTACGTGTAGTCTGTTGGTAGCGTCTGGTGTTGTGTTTGCGTGGGATTACAACTCTCCTCTAAACGATTCAGACCAAGAGACTATCGCCGTGAAAAACGGATCGACAGATCGTATTATCGCAACTCTGGACAGTGACCTGGGTTATGATGTCCCGTGGTATGGCTGGCCATCGTACGACAAGGTAAGAGGAACTCAAAGTTGTTACTGGATGGGCGATAAACCATACAATCCCAATTCAACGGTCATGACATCTGAATTCTATTTCGCTGGTGTCGGAGCCAGTGTATCCGCTGGAAGTGGTGGTGTAGGTGCCGGTTTCTCTGTTGATGGCAACACTGCAACTCGAGTGCATGAAGTGCCAAATGAGTGGAACACTATTTATAATCACAGTTCTGTCAGAGTCTCCGGCTATACTTTTTACCGTTCTGAAACTGTGGTCTGTAATTTTGTGTTTGGCATAGAAAATTTCGATACGTCTGCATATGATTATGATTATCTATAACTGCAGGGGATTATAGTATTACCTGATTAACGGATTAGATCATTGCGGATATGAGTATCACTCATCCGCAATGACATTTCCAACATGATGGTTATCATTTTCTGCATCTCCTGACTTTAACAGAATTTCTGGAATTACTTTGTCTTTATCCAGTAGCAAACATTTTATGGCATTTATGTTTAGTTTTTTAACCTATTCAAAACAATTTAGCATTATTTTTACAACGGTCATCGCTGTGGTTTCCTATCCCACTTTCACGACTACCAGCGTAGAGGCGTCAGAGTTGAATAATGAATGGTATCTAAACACTAAAAACTGGGTTAGTGGTTCTCAAATTACTTCAGTTCAAGGGGTTGGTTTCACTGAGCGTATCCAAAACTCACGTAGCCAGACAACCGACTTTTCTTCAACTATATGGCATGCCTTGTGTTTGAAAGAATTAGGTGTGGAACTGGACAGTAGAAAAAAGGAAAACATTGGTGGTTGGTTGGAATTGACGCGGGAAGGAAACAAAGGATATCGAGCGTCAAACAGCGAATCAATAGACCCTTACACAACATGGATGATACTTAGAGCAAAAGCGGGGCTTGGGCTTAGCATAGACAATAAGGGATCCATTGAGAGATATTTGCAGGCGGAAATTGAGAACACGCAGCGTATATTACTTGAAAAATTCATGATAAATGAACACTCCTCTGGAATATCAGAGGTTTCCTCGAAACATTTATTTAAACTTAATCTCTCGATCAAGGCAGCAGACCAAATCGGAATGGGCTTTACGCTCTTGCCGGAGTTCCGCCAGTCGGCAGTTAAGATACTCTCAGTCTTGGTAGAAGAAGTGGACGATATCCCACCTGAGGAACTGCTTTTCAAGGAAATCGGAGCGCTATTTGAGATATTAAAAATTTCAGGTGTCGATCCCATATTTAAAAAAAATGAAGATAGAATAATGTTCATTTCTTCGCTGGAAAATATACTCGCGGCTGCTTCAAATTCTGAATTCTCAATACTCAATTTATCAACAATTGAAAAGGCGTCGCTGTTTTTGGCTGAACTGGATAGGCAGTACTTAGGTGTAAATTCCACAACTCAAAGAAAAATGCAGTCGTTTCTTCAGGAACAAGCAGGGTTGAACCCCTCTATCACACCTCAGTACAACCCCAGGGCCACTTGCACCGCGTTAAAGATACTAAAGCAAGCGAATAATGATATTCCACTTGATGTAAAGAAAGGTATAAAAGCCAGAGCCGTAGTTAACGAGACCAGTCATGGTTGGGCTCGCAGTTCTCATAGTCGTATAAGCCTGCGCAATACCTTTCTTTCTCTTGCTGTATTGAAGCAGATGAATGAGAGTCTTCAACCGTATGCTGACGCAGTTGAAAATATAGACCTTGTCTATGCCGAGATTCTGGAAAATTGGGAAGGTTATTCGGTCGACGTCTATATTTCAAATATGTACTACATTTCTAGAATCGATATGCTCCTTGAAAAAAAGACACTTGAGGAGAGAATCGGCTACAAAGAACTGGTAGAGAGATTGTTGATAGTTATTGAAGAGAGCGGGGAGTTGCCTTCACCCAAATTGCTCGCCAATCTTGCACTATTGCTTGAATTAGCAGATCTGAGTTTTCCAGCATCAATGGTAGACAACCTTTGTACATTAATCGATGCACATAGATACGACAATGGCTTGGTGGGGCCTGATGAGAATACCCCTGATCTGAAGATTTCGTACTATCTGAGTCTGTTTACGTCAAAGCAAAATATCTGCATAGGCGATTATCCGGCAATTAGCGAATCAATTGTGCGCTTACAGGAGGATGACGGTGGTTTTGGCATCGCCACGCATAGAATCGACTATGGTGTATTAGATCAAACGTATTTTGCCATTCAAATTATGGCGATCAACGATAACAGTTTCACCGAATCGGTAAAAGCGAAAATAAGAGCATTTATTGAGAGTTGCAGCTACAAGGATGGCGGCTTCTCTATTCTCCCGCAGACACCTCTTCGCTCAGAGGATAACATTGTTAACTTAGAATTTACGTATATGGGATTGACGAGTCTTCAAAAGCTGAACTCCGAAGTTCCTGTTCAGCTGTCAAATCGAATAGAAGCTTATCTCTATCCGCCGTAGACCGGTACGAAAAACGGGGTGGTTACAGATAAGTTTACCAATGACGTATGTGTGTCTGTGCCAGGCTTGGGGGCAAACCTTGACATAGTACAAATAGACCTGTGGCGTAGCGAGGTGTCGGCTAAAGGAGCCTGCGCAAGTCTGTAACGATTTGGGCTACCGGAGTAAGCAGGGGACGCTTGCCATGCGAGGCTCTGTTCTGAGCCTGAGCCTGATCCAGATGCCACCGGAGGTATCTGTTTTGTTGTCCTGATACGGTCAATAGTAACTTTTACGAAAGAAACCGATTTTTCGTTCTGGAGCAGGTCCCTCTCGATATCTGCAGTTGCCAGGTCGCTCGTTGTGTGAGGCGTTGTTCTGACATCACTATAAGAATGCCTTGAGTGGTCTGTAGTATTTATTGTTGCTTTCAGCATTGGATATCTGGGCAGTTTTAGATAGCATATCCTGATTGAGAATGAGGCATCGAATCTGTGCATTACACTGAGATTGAAACCGAACGCGAATTACGTGAGTTGCTTGCGTCTACACCGACCATCGAGCAGCGCGCATTTCAGAATCTGGACTTATCCGCCGTTCCTGGAAACGGTGATGTTCGGTTTAATGACTGTATATTTATGGGTTGTGTGCTTCCACAGGAGTTATATGATCGGCATTGTACTGACTGCCATATCTTTCCTCAGATGGATGTGCCGTTCAATATGTTTCCCCCCAGGTTATATACCACTGATGATCTGTACAATAACTACCAGGCGGGCAACCCGGAGTCATACAAGAGCTGTCTGGATAATCTTGTTTACACCCACTATATCGAAAAGGGCAAAGAGGCAGGCAGTATCAAGGAGACGTTGGCGAGACGACTACATGATCATTCTGTTACGGACGCGCTCTATGGTTTTCTGGAGGGTTACGAAAGCACTCGAATAGTGGCCATTATGGGTGGGCACGGCTTAATGCGTAGTGATGCCATGTTTACGAAAGTTGCTCGTCTCAGCAAGGAACTCACAGAAGCTGGCTATCTGATGGTCTCAGGTGGTGGGCCCGGTGCAATGGAAGCAACCCATGTCGGCGCCTGGTTTGCTGGCCGTGTTGAACAACAAATGTTAGATGCGATAAATTTACTTTCTCAGGCACCTGGCTACGAAGATGCCTTGTGGCTTGATAAAGCTTTTGAGGTGAAATCGCTCTATCCACAATCTAAATATGAAAGTGTCGGCATACCCACCTGGCTATATGGCCATGAGCCTCCGACACCGTTTGCTAGCAGGATTGCCAAGTATTTTGCCAATAGTGTCCGGGAAGATGGTTTGCTGGCAATAGCAAAGGGCGGTGTTATATTTTCTCCCGGTAGCGCCGGTACCATCCAGGAGATTTTTCAAGATGCCACGCAAAACCACTATTTATCTTTCGGTATTGCCAGTCCTATGGTTTTCCTGGACTCACATTACTGGACGATGGAACGCCCGGTATACCCCTTACTGAAAAGCCTCGCAGACGAGGGCAAGTATCAAAATATGATTTTGTCTCTATTCGACAATGAAGAAGATGTTGTTTCAGAAATTAGGCGTTTTACTGAAAGCAGCTCATAGTGATGATCGCTGATAGCGAGCTCTTTCAAGAAGTGCTGCCACGTGGCCAAGGTGTGTTCTCGCTACTCAGACTTCTACCGCGCAGACTCTTCGATTGTTTTGTGATCTGAACTGACCCAGTCGGTAACCATAGACGCAAACATCTCGGGTTGGTCAGACCAGGCAAGGTGTCCTGCTTCCGGCAGTATCTTTAACTTACTGTTTGGTAGCGCATCATCAAGATGTTTAGCGTTACTCACATCAAACATAACCTCATTCTCGCCCCAGAACACAAGTGTTGGAATATTGATTTCATTGACGCGTTCAGCAAGAGCCGCAGCCTTTAAGCG
>JAYJMJ010264183.1:0-34807 GCA_036873875.1 Laminaria ephemera | reverse complement strand
AAACAATGGCGTTATTCCTCCCCGACCTGAAGGACGGGGTATCCAAACGCTGAAATATAGAGGACAAATTGATGAAAATATTAAAAGAAAGAATTGAGATTCCTAACATAGAACAGAAAATTCAAATTAATAATTTTTAATAAAAAAAAGACTCTTGACAGAGTCTTTTTTTTGTTTTTAATTGTCAAGTTTTAATAGGTGATAATAAACACCATAAACGACACTTGCCATGTTTTCATAATTTAGTTTATCATAAGTGTTTTCGAAGTGATCTTGTTTGTCTATGTTATTAAAATTTGGTCTTACAATGAAGTTATGGTTTTATTGTTATCGAATGTATAATTTGTAATTTAACACAAAATGGTTGTTTGTATGGCAAGATTCGTAGACACTTTCAATGTCCCCAAAGCCTTCAAATCGTCCACCAGAAGGGAGGTCAACTTTTATTTTTCTACCACAATATGAAACATCATTTGTTGATCCCCATTTACAAACACTAACATTTTGTTCTAGTGTTGTGTAATTAGAAACAGGAATTGAATTAGGTAAAGTTAAACACGTTTCACGAGCATTTGCCATTGTTCGCCATTGACCATTAGTTTTAATGACATTTTTTTCTTTATCCATTCCTTGCCATATCCAGCTTGAATCACCATAAGATAAATCACTTGTGCTTCCATTATCAATATAAAGGATTTGAGAGTGACTAATTCCTTTGTCATCAATGTCAACAATAGGAGCTTTAACAGAATAAGTTCCGTCTATATGTGCAACTTCTGTCCATCCACCACCGTCTGTAGTCATGTCACAATTTAGTGTTCCGCCACCAATGACAGGGTAAGATTTATCTGTTTTTAATGTGTTGTCAAATGCTAAGATGTCTTTACAACTGCTTTCTAAATGATTCCCAGTTTCATTTGTTGAAAAATCGCTAATGTTTTTCCAGTATGTTGAATTATCGCTATTTTTGATTTCTTTTTCACATCCTATATGTGATTGAGTAAAAGAAATATCTTGATATATCTCACTAACAAGAGGTGAAACGGTTGAACAACGAGTATTTCCAGTATCAATAGGGTTGTTTATAATGTATTCACTATTATTATCTATAATTATTGTATATTCACTTGCTCCCGCAATACATGCTGCTGCAATGGCAGTGCAAATAATTCTTTTTTTGTATTTCATATTGTTAATCCTTTATTATCATTTTAAATAGTAGCACTATTTTACCCTCAATCAATTTATTGTATTTTTGTTAATGAGATTGGTGTGTGTTTATTTTAATATTTAATAAAATAATGGCGTGAGGTGATTAATTGTTTTTGCAATATAATATTTTAATGTTTTAATTAGAAAAAGGATATAGTTTAATGGGAGATTAAATGAAAAAACATATTTTAGGGTTGTGTATAGTAGGATCATCAAGTATTTATGCCAATAATTTTGTAACAATTCTTCATGATAGTGAATATGAAGTGATAACAGGATATACACATGAAGTAAGTTACACGGAATGGGAGAAAACAGGGGAAACAAATTGCACAAAATCGATAAATTTAGACAGTGTTTATTTTGGTAAAAATTTCACACAAACAGAATCATGTGTTGATGAAGAAGATAGAATTAAAACGGTTGAAAAAGTTTATGATAATGGAACAAAAACATTGATTTCAACAACAACAGAGGAAAGATCTGTTCCCTTGGCAGATAGCATAACAACAGAAATAGGCACTCATTTAGAAAAATCGTGTAATGATATAATAATTAATGGTTATGAAAACAAGGATGGCGTTTATAAGATTGGTGATTCTAATGATATGTTTGATGTTTATTGTGATATGAGAACAAATGAAGGTTGGACGTTAGTAGCGAAAGTGCCAGTGGGAAATCAAGCAGCGAATAGTGTCTCAAGTGATTGGTTTACAAATGCATATAATTCAGCAGACATATTGAACGAAACGATTGTTTATAATGCAGAAATGTCTTCGATAGGAACAACATTAATAAATAAAATACAACATACAGGACTGGCTGAGATTCAGATGATATCAGAAGCTCAAACTCAAAATGTTTCCTTCTATAAAGCAATTACAAATTCAAACATGGCTCACTGGTTTAAAACGACAGAACCAGTTGCAACAACAGTTTGTACAGATAAAGCAATGACACAAAATTGTGAATCAAGTGCTTTTGAATACTGGTCAAACAGATATTGGCTTAGAGGTGTTGATTTGAGAAAATACGGTTATGCTATTATAGATGAAGTCGTTCAAGATGTTCATTTTAGCGTTATAAATGGAACAATAACAAGTCCAACACTATGTAGTGTGACAGGAAGTTTAAATAATAATGCTTGGAATGATTCTGCCGCTGATGGTCACTGGGGGAATGGAATGAAGGTGTTTATAAAATAAAAAAAAGCCACTATGTCATAGTGGCTTTTAATGTTTATGTGGTTTTGTATAGATATCGACGTTTAGAAAGAACTTCTCGGTCTATTAAATCACCAAGTAAACAACAAATAGCTTCAGCACTTTGTTGTATTGCCGCTTCAAGTTCATATTCACCATCTCGGACTCTGTGATAGACACTGTTTATATAGTTATATAGCTTATCATCTGTAAGAACTGAAAAATCAACAAGTTTCCAGAAATCTTTTTCAAAAATGATTAAGCATTCTTCTTTTTTAGCAATTCTTTTTGGCTCTTTGCCGTGATGATGATAAAAATAGCCATCCTTTTCTTCCACATCACAAGTGCCGTGCAAAATAGAAAAAGATTTCCCATCACCTTCCCAAAAAGATTCATATTCAGTAGCTCCTTCTCGCTTTAAAGCCATAACATATTGATCATTTTTACTGATCTCTATAATTCTTTCTTTATTAATTTTATCAATTATCATTTTTTTGTTCCTTCTATGCCTTGGGTTGCTGAATGGTTAAAAAGAATTCTTCGATTGAAGAAGCCTTCGTTGTAAAGTGTCTGAAAAACGATACAGATCATATCCGAATCTCTCTTGTGTAAGTTAATTAATCGTTCTGGATTACTACTATCTTTTAACTCGTCATAACATTTTTTCATAAACTCATGATTAGTATGATGATATTTCATGGATTCAGTGTTAATTCTCTCTTTAAAAAAATCAATAGAAAACTGAGAAACACGCCAAAGTTCTTCTAGGCTCATAATAATAGCTTGAGATTTATCAGCGACAAATCTCAAAGATCTATTTTCACCATAACGATTATAAAATTTACCATCAATCTCTTCAATTTTATGAGAACCCTGCATAGTAGACCAGTGTTTATTGTCAAAACCTGACCACATACTGTCATAATCGGGAGTATACATAATTAGCTTTTGTTTCATCTTAAATTTTCTCCTAATTTTAAGTATATATTATCAAATTGAAGATATTAAGTCAATGTATTGGAAAAAGTATTATTGTGTTAAATTTAAAAAAAACGCTTGCTTTTTAATGAAAGAGTTGATAGAATAATAGAGTTAAATAATAAAACTTAAAAGAGAGTTTATAAAAATGAATAAATTAGTTAGAGTTCAACAACAGATCCAACAACCCGCTGTGCAACCGCAGTGGTGGCAACCTATTGTCTGAATTCTAGTTAAGCACGATTTATTAAAGGCTAGGATTCAGTAATCTTAGCCTTTTTTGGATCGACACAATTTAGAACAAAATTGTATCCCTTAAAGGTAGTTGCTTTTAAGGGATTTTTTTATGCATTTTTTATGACTCTAATTGACGAGTTAGGGTAGCCTATTAACCAAAGATAAGTCATTGATTTAAAAGAAAAAAAGTTTAAATTATTTTAAAAAAACTATTGACAAAAGATTTTTATGAGTCTATAATGATTACCAAGAACTGAGAGAAAGAATAAAACAATCTCACTTCACCAAACAAAAAAACATTATTTATTATATAGAGGAAAATTATTATGTTTATGCAATCACAACCGTGGCAACAGCCCCAACCCCAACAACCGACAAATTAAATAGTATGTAGAACCTGTATTTTTGGGTAGTCTATGTGCTACCCAAGGAAATATGTTTTACAAATCTAAACTAATGTAGTTGTATGATTGTATAAAAACGTATCGACCCCTTGGGATTTATCTCAGGGGGTTTTTTATTTTAGGTCTGTAGTGTAATTGGTAGCACTCAAGATTTTGATTCTTGCAGTTTGGGTTCGAGTCCCGACAGATCTTCCAAAATAATCAGTATGTAGCGCAGTCAGGTAGCGTAGCTCGTTTGGAACGAGGCGGTCACAGGTTCAAATCCTGTCATACTGACCAAATTTTCTGTGTGTAGCTCAGTTGGTAGAGTGCTCCATTAGGCGTGGAGAAGTCATAGGTTCAAGTCCTATCACACAGACCAAATAGGAGATTGTTGTAACGGCTAACATGGCGAGTTCCAACCTCGCAGCTAAGGGTTCGATTCCTTTATCTCCTGCCAAATAAACATAATAATATTCACAAAAATAAAAAGAACATTTAATAAACTTGAGAAAAAGCTTGTAAAATCAATTAAAACAATGTTAGTATACGAGGATAGTCTACTTACGGAGAAAAACGAAACATGATGAAAAAAGCCTTATCAGCAGCAGTATTATTAACAACTTCATTATCTGCACAAGCAGATTTTATTCTAGGTGGTGATGTAGAAGTAAATGCTTGGATGCCAACAGTAGAATTGGATGGTTCAGAAGCAGATTCTATTTCAACGCCTGCATTGACAGCAGAAGCTTCTTTAGAGCATGTTATTCCAATCATACCAAATTTGAAAGGTAGTTTAACCCATTTATCAGAAGGCGATCTTACTTATAAAAAAATGGATGCAATTTTATATTATGAAATTTTAGATAATGATTTGGTTTCATTTGATGTGGGTGTAGGTGCAACATCTATTGATTTCAGTGGTCAAACCTCAGATTTCAATGTAGGTGATGTTTCGGGGACACTACCAACTGCCTATATTAATGGCGAAGTGGGTATTCCTGCAACTCCATTGTTTTTTTATGCAAAAGGATACCTATCAGGTGATGGAGATACAACAGTAATGGATGCATCAGCAGGTGTTCAATATTCATTTGGTTTAATCGCTTTTGATATTGAATTACAAGCAGGTTATAGATTGCAGAACATTGATTTTGATGATTTTGATGGTTCAAATTCAGAAGTAGACATGAGCGGTTTATTTGCAGGTCTAAATATTGATTTTTAAATAAAAAACAATTAAAATAACAAAGAAAACCTTAAAAATTTTTAAGGTTTTTTTTTGTTTCAAACAAAATCATCTAAATAATAGAAATGGATAAAAATCTTTGAGATAAAAAACGTTTTATATCTTTCTTTTAAAAAAAGATATTTTTTTGTAATTTGCATTATTTTATTATAAAAGTAAAATAATAAAAAATAAAGGAGGTAAAATGTTAAAAAAAAATGTAGCTCTTATAACAGGTGCATCAGGTGGTTTGGGTGCTGATTTTGCACGTATCCATGCAAAAGAGGGCGGTGATTTAATATTAATAGCAAGAAACAAACAAAGATTGGAATCTTTAAAACTTGGATTGGAAGATAATCATGATGTCAATGTAAAAATAATAGTAAAAGATTTAACAACAAAAAATGCATCAAAAGAAGTTTTTGAATTATTGATGAAAGAGGGAATTAAAGTAGATATATTAATAAACAATGCAGGATTTGGTGGTCATGGAAAATTTAGTGAAAGAAAAATTGAAGATGAAAAAGAAATGATCCAATTAAATATAACAGTATTAACTGAAATGACTCATTATTTTGTGAATCACATGATTTTAAATGGTGGCGGGAAGATATTAAATGTATCATCGACAGCATCCTTTTTGCCTGGTCCTTTACAAGCAGTATATTATGCAACAAAAGCATATGTAACATCTTTTTCACAAGCATTATCAGAAGAATTAAAAGATAAAAACATTACTGTGACCGCACTATGCTCTGGTTCTGTTGAGACAGGATTTGCAGAAGCAGGTTCTCTTAACGGTGTAAAAGCTTTTGAATCTGCAAAAGAACCATATCCAGTTGCGAAAATAGGATATTCAGGAATGATGAAGGGGAAATTAATTGTTTTTAATGAAAAAAAATTAAATTTAATGTTTAATTGGATAGTTCCTTTATTGCCAAGGAAATTGGTCCTAAAAATGTCACGAGAATCAATGGAAAAAAAATAAAAAAATAGAAGATGTTCATATCTTCTATTTTCGGGAAGTTATTTCCACTAAATTATTGAAAATTATTGAAAAGATAAGTCATTTAAAAGATTAATAACCCAATCTTCTCGAACAAGCCAAGAACGTTTTGTTGCATCACAAATATTATTTTCATCCTGTGCAAACTCAGTATTAAGAAATTCAGAATCAGGCTTAACGCCTACTCTATATAAGTCTAAACGGTCTGCATCCCAACACGTTGCTATATCAATGTCTTCATGATGAATGATAGAACTGTGTCCTTCACAAGCAATCATTGTTTTTTCCAATTCTTCTTTGTTTAAATTAATTTTATATTTAAATTTTTGAATATATTTTGCGCCACGTAATCCATGTTCTGGATCTCCACATTCTCTTACTCTACGAACGTCATGAAAAAATGAGAAAGCAATGATTATGTTTTTATTGGCATTGTTGTTTTCTGAGATTTTTAAGCCGTTGATAAGAACCCTAGACCAGTGATCGATTCCATGAATTCCTTTATAAATATCTAACTCGTATTCGTAAATGATTTGTTTTAATATTTTTTTAGGAATCACTTTATATATCTCTTCTTTTGTTATCATATTACGCCCCTTCTTTATTTTAAAAATATAACAACAATTTTCATAAAATCAAATAAAAAAGAATATCATTTTTTGAGTAATTTTAATTTATGATATAATAAAAAAAAAGGTAGGAGTATTTGTAATGGATAAAAAAGAAAAAGCATTGCTTGAAATAGAATTGGGTGAAAAGGGTTTCATGAAAATGGAAACTGAAAAATTTGAGAATTCAGTATCACCAGATAACAGAATTGTTGCTATTTTAGGTAAAGGCAGAGACAAAGAATTGTTTGTAATAGGTCAAGAAAAAATGGATGCGCTTGATGTAAAATACAAAGATTGTGTAGATGAGTTCCCAGATATGAAGTTTTACAACCAAAGAATTAAAAAAGATGAGTTTGAAATAACTCCGCTTGATAATATGGAGTTATTGGAAAAACATGAATCTGCGATGAGGAATAAACAAATAGTTGAAAATCGAAATACTTCAAAAACGAAAAGAAGTGTTCGTGGTTTAAGATAAAATAAGCACCCATTACGGGTGCTTTTAATTTAATAGATGTATATAACAGTATTTACAAGAGTATCATTTTTATTTTTTTGTTTCATACTGTTTGTTTTATTGGTTATTTTTGTAGTTGTTTTTATTTTTGTATGGAATGTTTTTTCATTACATACGATATTGTTTAGACTTTTATCAAACCTGCATTTGTTTTTATTTGTAAGCTCTCCTTTAATAAGAAGATCTCCAGTATCAGCCATGCTATTTATTGAAAAAAACAAAGTTGAAAGCCCAAGAAAAAAAATATTTCTCATTATTTAACCTCCGAATGTGTACTAACAGAATTATCACTATTATAGATATAAACAAGAAAAAAATAGAACAATTATTTTGTTTATTATAAAATTATAAATCACTAGACCGACTTAAATCTATTTTATAAGACATTTTTTTAACAAAATAAAACTAATTGTTGATTTTAAAAAGAGAAGAAGATACAATAAAGCAAGTGAAAATATATAGGAGTAGTATATGTCACATTATAAAATGTTTATGGAACAACAATGTCATGATTTTTTTAGATTGTCACTAAAAGAGCAAGATAAATTAAAAAAATCAAATCCGCAATGGGCTGAAAAATATGAATTACTTTTATATCGTGTAATTTTTGGTTTATCCGGTTATTCTTTAGAAGAATTAAATGAAATGGATGTTGATTTAAATAAAGAATTGGACTTTAATAAAGAAAAATTGAAATTTTTCGGTTCTGGTGAAGATTCTTTTCAGTTAATTTCAGGTTATGAAGAGAAATCATCTGCTGATTATGAAACATTGTATAATTTTGATTATGGTTTATATTTAAAACAAATAGAAGCAACGAAAAAATCATTAGGCAATGAAGCTCCTAGTCCATCAGAATATCATTTGGTATTGCTTGATATTTTTGCTCGTGGTTTAGTAGAAGATGAAAATGGAGATAAAGAATTTAAGTATATTTTTATAAATTCATTAGAAACTTACATTGCTGCTGAGATGGAATCTGAATCTATTGAAATTATTGAGCACTTGATTCCACATGAATACATAGAAACATCAGAATATGGAAAGCGAATTGAAGAAAACGAAGAGTCTTATAATCTATTGAGCTATACAGTAGATGCAAATGGTAAAGAATACATTTTAAAAGATCTTCAGCAAGCAGCAAGAGATTATCTTGGAGAAAAAGAAAAAGAAATCCGTCAGGCTTTACATAAAAATAATGTTCATAAAGTGTTTGTAAAAGAAATTAAAGATGAATTTGGTGATGAAATGTATTATTTTGTAACCACACCAGAAACTGCAAAAAAAATAGAGTTTGATAAATGGAATGAGTCAATGAAAATGGTATTAGACCCAGATTTTACACAAGTGGATGAATGGATATTAGAAGAGGTTTTGGCGTTTAAAGATTTTCTTGTAGAAAAACATAAAGAACTCGAAGAAAATTTTGATCCAACAATTAAACGAATGGATTATCATAAACCAGTTGAAATTGCAGTAACAGACGAGCATTTACGAGTTTTGGCAGACATGGTTGAGGCGGCAGAGTATGAGACTGAAAACGAAGCTGAATTGAAAGCAGCAAAAGAAAAACTTGAAAAGAAATCAAATTTTAAAGTTGTCAAAAAAAATAACGATGATGAGGAGTAAAAAATGTCAGAAATATCTTATAAATGTATAAACGGGATTTATTCTATTTATAATGGGGGAGAATTGATTTGCGATGTTGGTGAAGAAGTCTCTTTAAGTTATGTATACTGGGAAGATGAAGATGGCAAATCGAGGGGTTTTATTAATAAGCATGGTGCTTCGGATATAGTAAAAAATTATCATGATACATCAATTAATCAAATAAAATTAGCCACGGATTCATCGAATAAGTTAATGTCAGAGGCATCATTGGATATGTTAAACAGTTATCATTTGGTATCAGGAAAATTCAATTTGGATGACTTGAATCGTTTTGTTTCTATTAGTGATAGTATTGCAAGATGGCATAAAGAAAATATTAAGTAAGAAAAAAAAGAAGCATTGGCTTCTTTTTTTGTTTATGCTTGATAAAAAATGCATTTTCTGCTATATTAGCTTTAATCTAAGAACATTGAGGACAAATTGATGAAAAAAATTATTACAACCCTATTGTTGACATTGATATCGATATCGACATTTGCAGAAGAATTAACATTAAAAGATAATCGAGATTTAACGCAATTTGATCATCCTTTTATTTTGGGAGAATGGTCGGTAGTTCCCAGATATGCTGAATTGGTTTTTGGTGCAGATTATATTGTTAATTTCAATGATGATTATAAATATGTCATGAAAATTGTAAAAGATGATGTGATATTAAAGAAAGAAACAGGTTCTTATAGCTTAGAAGAAAATGAAATAACACTTATTTCAAATAAGGAAAAAACATTAGTTTACCCTATCTATTTTAATTATGAAAAAATGTCAATGAATGAATATCCTTTCAATAAAACGGTTAAAAGTGAAATAATTGGAGAATGGGAATCAATAGAAGTAGGTTCGATTTCGGGTGCGCCAACAGTAGATCTTATTAGTGTTAATTTTTTTGAAAATTTCGTATTTCAATTAAAATCAAAAAAAGGCGGAAAATCGACAGTAAATAAAGGTATCTATACTGTTGTTGATAACAACATGCTTCTTTTCTTTAAAGACGGTCAAAATGCGGCAAGATTTAAAATTGATGACAACTATTTGTTTTTAGATATTGAAGATGGTGATTTATTAACAAAAATGAAAAAATCAATAGTTTCAAATTAATAAAAAGCACCTTTTGGTGCTTTTTTAGCAATAAAAAGTGTGCTCTGTCTTTTTGTTTTGTATTATGTATATGAAATAGGGGGATTGTATATGAAACTAATACATGAAATAGATTATAACTATAATAAATTAAGTTTTGGTAAAATTCCTTTTGTAAAATATCCAGAAATGAAAAAACGAAAAAGAACATTGTTCAAATAGAAAATCTAACGTTAACCCCAAATTATTTATTTACAGTAAAATTTAAAGATGATTCTGGAAAAATAAAAAATGAAACAGGTGTCTACATAGTAGAACAAAATAGAATATTGTTTTTGTATAAATCAGGTCATAATGTTGGAAATTTTAAATTAATTGATGATGAATTAAGTTTAAACATAGAAAATGGTGAATTATTGGTTAAAATGAAAAGAGAAAGTGCTTTCTAGCACTTTCTCTTTTGTTATATTGTTAATACTGGTTTATTGTCTACATAACTTAAAAGATTTTTAAATTTCTTAATCTTAATATACTCGTGAAATAAATCATTATCAGTTTTTGTCCATTTTGCATATTTACTGACTTCTATTTTAAGATTACTTAGAACAGGTTTTCCATAAAGAGTCTTTCCTGTTTGAAGATTTCCATCTGCATCTCGGTAAGTATGTGGGTCAATTATTTTGAATTTGTCACCGACTTCAATAATTTCGCCAGATAATCCGAATTCTTCAAAATAAACCAATATTTCAAGGATGTCATCATTGGTTATTTTTTTGGAAACATCGCCATCCTGTGTTTTATACTTCGTTCTCTCTCTTCCATAATAATAAGTGTCTTCAAACAATCGACTCGTTCCAATAATATTGAGTGAGTTGAATTGATTATTCTCGTCGTTAAAAATAGAATCTTCTGAAAGAATACTTGTTATCTGCTGCCCAAGCCTTTTTAGTTTAGAAGCTTCTTTATGTTCTGGATCATCAAATTTTTTCATCATTCTTGCGAATCTATGTTTGTTCTGATGATTTTTTACATTGTCTTCTGTTTTTTCAATTTTTGACTCTTCAATAAAGTTCTGAACAGCATACTTATCTTTTGATTCGTTATAAAACCAAGGAGTGCTTGGCAATAGATATAAGACATCTAATTCACGATTGTATTCAATTTCTTTTGTTGAATGTTTAGCATGGAGATTATAAATTTTTTCTTCTGGCAATTGGATTTCTTTACGAAATTTTTCAATAATTGGACTAAAAACATCCTCTAATTCATAGCCTTTATATTTCTCACTTGCATAAGATTGGCAGATATAATAAATCCTACTCCCAACATATTCATTCAATTCGATGAGTGCACGTGCGGCAAAACCAATAGAATTTTCAACATATTCATTGTTTCTTCCAATATTCATTTTTTTTTGAAAACTATTTTCTTGTTCTGCAATCGATTCTTCATACTTGTAAAGTTCGAGAATGATATCTTTAGAATCATGAAGACCATAAAAAGAAAAAACTTCAGCAACAGAATTAATAACTAACTCTTTATAAGATGAAAGTTTTTTAATTTTTCTTAATGTTGAAACTTCAATTTTAATTAAATCTCTTGCAGCTCCTGTTGATACTGCTTTTTTTTCTTCATAAGTCATTGTCATTATTTTAAATTTCTCCAACATAGCTGTTATAAAAGTGTGTCATTACTTCATTTTCACACTCTCTCATTTTATTAACTACTTCAATATTATTGTTTATGTCTTTTGTTAAACTTAAAAACGTATCTTGGTCAAATGTTTTTTCTAAATGTTTTTTTTCAATATATTTAGTTAATTGCTCTCTGACGAAAGTAATCAATTCAATGTATTCGTCTGAAATAACCTTGAATGTATTATACGTAGAGTCTGAACATAGCACAACAGATTCTTCGCCTCTTACTATGATAGATTCGTTATTGCTCAAAATAAAAGATTTTTTTCTCTCATACTCACAAATAAAAGAATTGAAATCATCAAGGTGAGCACATTTTTCTCTTAAGTGATCAACAACAAAATCAATCCCTTGTTGTGTAAATTTCAACTTTTTGTTAATTTTACGAAGTAATGTATCTTTATTTTTCCAAAGCTTTCCAATATCTTTAATGTCTCGTCGTGCTAAACCTAAATAAGCTCGTAATGAACGATAAAAAACAAAGTTATACTTGTTTAAGAAATCTAAACAAGAGTTGTTTAAACCACCATATTTATGCATTTCTAAGAAGATGGTAGAGTCACCATCAAGCAAACTTTTAACAAAAGTGTGTGCTGTGCAATAGATATGGTCTTCATTTTCTCTTTTATATTGCAACAAGTGTTGGTTTGCAATAGATGATGAAACCCACCAGTCTGCAGATTCTACAATGTGTAAAAGATCCTTGTCTGATGTTTCTGTGGATTCTCCTTTAAGTGCAGAACCAAATTCAATTGTCGAAACAATATATTTTTGTAATTTATTATGTAAGTCTTCACTAATGATAATATTCATTTTTAAACCTTATTTATTTTGCTCGTTGGCAATGCTATTAAGGCTTTATTCTACTTGATATTCGAAATCAAGTCAATATATAATTGCTGTGTTCTCAAACATTCTGTGTTCCCTAAGACATCTTCTAATTCATTTTGATTAAGTGTTGTTAAAAGGACTTGTATTACTGAAAGACTGACCTCTTTTTTTTCAACAAAAGAAAAATCAATTTTAAATTCTTTCAATCGTTTTTTTAAAAAGTAAGAAAATTCATTCTTATTATTAGAAATAATATTAATGATTACATGATCAATAACACAATTGTTTTTTAAAATAGTTGAAATAGAATAGTTTTCAAATAAAAACAGATAAAAAGCATTTAACATATCGGGATTGTGCTGGTCAATGGAATTTATCATGTTGAATAAAATATCTTCTTCTATTTTATATTGCATAATAGTGCATGAACTTTCTTCGAAAATTGATTTAACATTTTGAATAATTAAATAAAAATCTCTGGAATTAAATGATTTATCACAGCTTATATCGATATAGGCTAAAGCAATTAATCTATTAATGAATCCAACTCTCATATATTCATCAGTCATTTGATAAAAATTAATATAATTAACAAAAATAGCTCGAAGTTCTTTTTCAGTATATTCTTCATTAATGTCATGAATAATATTGGAAAAAATACTTAAAAATTGACTTTTAGATTGAGTATCTTTAGAGTATAAGAACAGATTCCAAAATATAATTGAAATATCTCTATTACTTAACATTTTTTTTCTTTCAAATGCTTTAATTAATTGATTTTTATTTTTTCCTTTAAGTAGCTTTGATTTTCCGTCTGTTAAATAACGATAGGCAAGTTTTACATTTGAATTTTTAATACATCCTAACTCAAATTCTTCCAATACATTATATTTTTCAAAATGGGGAGAAAGAATATAAATATTGTTTTCATTTATAAGATTGAAATAGTCTTCAACTTCTTTAGCCTTAAAAGAATGTAGTATTTTTGGAAGTAAAAAATAATAATAATAAGCTTTTTTTGCATGTTCCGTGCTTGATTTTTGATCGTTATTGTATTCCTTTAAATGTCTTATAGCATCATGTTTATTATTCTTTTTAAAAGAATGAAAAGATTTTGTTAATGCATCACAGTTTTTAGTGACGTTTGTTGTATATTGAAAACCTTTTTCTTTAATTATTTTTTCAACGTGATTGTTGTTATTTTTTATCTCATTATTAAATTTATCAAAAACTTGTAAAACATTATTGTCATCATCAGTTATAATTGCAGTAAGGCTAAGAGGATCATAATATTTTTTATTAAAGTCAAAATGAAAATATATTTTTTCCATGAAATTAAGTGAAAAATGGTAATAATCGTTAGCTTGTGTTGAACACCAATTAGGCGCACCAAGTTCTGAATGTGTATCAAAACATTCACCAGCAAAAAAAAGAAGTTCGTTTTTTTCTTTTATCAAGAAGTGATGTGTGGGGATATCTTGAAATTCTTTAACATTGTCTTGAAATGAATTGCTCCAAGTGTGATGCTCTAATAGCATTCGATTAAGACTTCTAAATAGAATAGAATGTGTGTTAATATGCTGTATATTTGACATGTATGATTTGAAAGCATCAAGACAAACGCCATCTTTGACTAAATACATGCAAAGGTTATAATTTTCATGGCTGTATGCAAGAGGACGATATTCTTTTTTAATTGTTCTATTGATATAGGAATTTGTTTTATTTTCTAATATAATAAGTTCACAAGATTCTTTGTATAAATTTATATCAATCATTTTTATTATATTAAAATCATTAAAGTATTCTCTAAAATCACATTCTGAATAATTAAGTATGCTTTTATTTTTGTCATAATAATGAAATGTATCAATAAGTAAATGAAGATTGTCTAATTCATTACAACGAACAAATATATTTAGAAAAGATTTATGAATAGACTTTTCTTTTAATAGTGTTTTAATATATTCTTTATTCAAAATACTCACCCTTTTATTATTAGCCTTTGCATAGTATCATAATCAATCTCCTCTATCAATAAATAAAAAAAGATTTTAAAGAAAAAAAAGGTCAACAGAAATGTTGACCTTTGTTTGGTAATTAAATTATTAGGAGATAATGAAAATAAATAATCTTATTTTCATTTATAATAATAACATGATAAAAGTTACAGTCAATAGGCAAATGTAAAAAAAATGTTAAAATAAAATTAATTATTTAAAATTAAATAAAAAAATATTATTGGATTGAAATATATTAATAAAAAGTTAGGTCTTAGTTGAAAAGGAGAAAGAAATGACAGTAAATGTAAATGTGAAGCTCTATCGTTGGGCGGGGAAATATGGACCTTTCGAGGTTAAAATACCTTGTGGAGAATGTACTTTAACAAAAGATATATTAAATGATACATTTGAAAATGAATTATCAGATATAGATATAACATTAGAAGAAAAAGATTGGTTATCAAACTGGTGGGAGCCACTATTAAAGGGGGGCTGGCATGCTCCTATAGTAATGGTTAATGATAAAATAATAAGTCAAGGTGAAGCATTGAATCGTGGGTTATTAGTTCAAGAAATAGTTAATGCATCTTTGGTGGATACAACAATAAATGGTAATGTTGTTTTTGGGAAAGATACATGTCCTTATTGTAAAAAAGCAAAAGATTTACTTGAAGAAAAAGAAATAGATTATAATTACAAAAATGTTGTTAAAGATAGTGTTGCATTATATACAATGATTCCAATGGTCAAAGCTCAAATAGGGCAAAAAACTCCAGTAACTGTCCCTCAAATATGGATGGATGGTAAATATATAGGTGGTTATGACCAATTAGTTGAATATTTAAAATAAAGAAAAGCCCTCAGAAGAGGGCTTAATTTTTAACTATTAAATCTTGTTTTTTTTTGCTCGACGAGCCTCAATTTCTTTTCTTTTTTCTATAGATTTTAATTCTTTTTTAGAAAATGGAATATCAATGCCTTTTGAACGAAGAAGATTTCTGTTTTCTTTATTCAAGCTAATAGATAGTGCATCTTCGTAAGAATTACCTTCCATACAAAGCAACAGAAATGCTTGTTTAACATCTTGTGGTTTAATATTTAGCTTATGTTCTTTTGCAAAAGAAAAGAATTTACCAAGATTTTTTGTCGATTCACGATGTAATTCAAGCTGTTCTTTAATGATATTCGCTTGTGGGTAATCACGAGGCGCAGGAATAATTTCGTTATCAACAGTCATTAATCGACCACGAGCATCGGCTTGACAAGTAAGCATTAAGTTTTCCATGTAGTAATCTTCACCATGACCATCTGCTTTTTGTTTGATTTTAAGTTCTTCAAAGAGCTTTAACCAACCAAATACTTTTTTTATTTTTTTAACAGCATGAAAACGTTGATGGAATACAGCAACATCTAAACAGAAACGAGCCGTTTGGTCTGGTAATTTATATTTCGTTTTCAAATCCATAATTAATGGTCTTACTTTTTTAATATCATCATGACCAGTATGACTACCACGAATACTACCATCTTCATTGTATAGAAGATCATGAGAGCTTGTTGTTTTACCAACATCATGTAACAATGCACCCATTCGAATAATTTGACGACGCTCATCAGGCATATCTTTTGTCAAATCTGCCGCTTCTTTTAGAACCATCATTGTGTGTGTAAAGACATCGCCTTCTGCATGGTAATCTGCACGTTGCGGAATAGTCTGCATTTTATGAAGAACAGGAAACAAGACTTCCAATGCACCAGTATCTCGAAGAACTTCGAAGAAACGATGTGGCTCTTTCGCTTCCATCGCACGGTACCATTCTTTCCATACACGCTCTGATGTTAATTCATCTACCATGCCGTCTTTTACCATGTCTTGCATAAATGACATCGTTTCATCTGCAATAGTAAAACCTGGCATTTTAGAAGCAAAACGAGCAATTCGAAGGATACGAACAGGATCTTCTTTAAATGCTTCTGATACATGACGAAGCACTTTGTTTTCTAGATCGGCTTGACCATTGAAAATATCAATAATATTACCGTTTTCATCTTCTGCCATTGCATTAATGGTTAAATCTCGACGGTATAAATCGTCTTCAAGAGAGACTCCTTCCCAATCAGAATCAAAACCAGTGTATCCACCATTGCCATTTTTACGTTCTGTGCGTGCTAATGCATGTTCGTCTTTTGTTTCTGGATGTAGGAAAACAGGGAAGTCATTACCAACATTTTCATAGCCAAGATCAAGCATAATAGATGGTGTTGCATTAACAACAACATAATCAAGATCGGCAATAGCTGGAGCATCTTTTTGAAGGATTTTAGCAAGTAGCTTGTCTCGAACTGCACCACCTACAAGGTATATTTTCATTTTATTTTTCATTTTTTGGATTCCTTTATCTTACTGGTTCTATTATATCATGTTTTTAGATTAAGTTAACTATAACAAAAAATGCATATAACTTCAATAGTTATTTTAATTTGTTTTCAATCGAGTTGATTCTTAATTTTAAACTTGTCTTTCTTTTTTCCAGTAAATCAATTTTCACTGTTTTTGTTTTAAATTGTTGAGTTTTATCTATACACTTTTGATAACTATTATCATTAGAATGATAGCCTCTAAAATCGTATTCAAGTCCCCAATCTTCTTCCAGATTTATTAATTCCATAATAGCCTCTATAACTTAAAAACATTATCGTTTTTTTTCAATTTTTGAATTTCACGTTGAAGTTTTTGATTGATTGATTTCTCTTTTAGAAGTTCTTCCATTGTTAAAAGATGTTCTTCTTTTTCTTGAATGAGTTCGTCTTGACATTCAGATAGAGTGTCATAGATATCGGACTTAGCATACCCAGAATAATCGAAACTTCGATGTTTATGTAAATGCATAACACTCCTTATTTTTTTAATTGTAAAAAAAGCATGAATATATAAATACTCATGCTTGTAAGCTTTAAAATTTAAGAATCTCAGTTTTAAGTTTTTCAATAAAACGAGTTGCTTTTAATTCATGATCAAACTTAAATACAATAGTTGATTCAATATCTTTAATAGAGACAGAAACATCATAAACAGAAAAATTGTCTGTATGTAAGTGCTTAAGCTTATATGGTTTGTTGGATAATTTAGTGATATTTTTAATAGGGTATGCAACATCATCATAAATCAAAAAACCTTTTTCTACTGAGTGAGTAGGATTGTTTTTCTTGAATATTTCTGCATAGTGTAGTGTTGCTTTTGCAGGGCAATATTTTTTAAAGTTTAAATCATTTGATTTGACTAAAACTTTAATATTAGATTGATCATTTGTAACGTCTAACTTTAATAGTAATCGTCCTCTGGATGGATACAAATCTGATTCAACTGCGTTTTTTAAAATAGATTCGGTTTCTGAATTGCAATATTCTTTCGATTTTGCATCAATAAAAGCTGTTTTTATAGCACTGTCATAATGAAAAGAGGGTGATAAGTTAGTGTTTGATTGTGCCATAACACTTGTAGATGTACAAAAAATCAATGTTGCCACAATGTTTTTAATTTTGTTAATATTAGTCATTTAATAATCTCACTTATTTTAAAATCAGTGATGAGATTATATACAAAAAAAAATAATAATCAAGGAAAAAAGACTCCAGATAGAGTCTTTTTTTTTAACTACAGAGATTTTCTATGTGATTTCATTTTTTTATTGGTTCTAGTTATTTTTTTACTTTTACAATCTTCTCTTGATTTTATGCATTTAATATATTCTTTTTTTCTTTGAAGTGAAACAATTGTAAGTAGTATAATTGCGATCACAATAAAAAATAAAGTAATTGAGATTTGCATTTTTTTATCCTTTGTTTATTTGATAGTAAAATCAATTAATTTGTTAACAAGTCTAATTGTATCATAAAAACAAAAAAACAAAAAATTCAAAAAAGAGCATTTTGTTTTTATAATAGAAATCATTGGATAACTTTAATAATTTCTAGTTTTCTAATATGACTTTGATTAAGCTTATCGAAGCTTTCAACGCCACAAGAATGAGCAATGTCCATTAAGTCTTCGGTTAGATGTTTGTGATAATGAAAAACTCGTTTATTTTTTTCTTCTGGAATTAAACCTCTCGTGTATTTTTTTTGATGAGAAGTAATTCCAGTAGGGCATTTATTTTTGCTACATACTCTTGCTTGAATACAACCCAAAGAAAATAAAAACCCTCTTCCAATATTAATAGAATCAGCGCCATTAGCAAATGCCCATGCTGCATGAACAGGAGTTAATAGTTTCCCACTTGCAATTATTTTAATTTTCTTTCTTAAATTAAATTCTTTAAGCACCTTATCCACTACAATTAGAGACTCTTTTAAATTCATGCCCATCGCATCCATATGAGCTAATGGTGCAGCGCCAGTGCCGCCATCAGCACTATCAACCGTAATGAAGTCAGGATAAATTAAATGCACATCGTCTTGGTGTTCTAAATAATTTGAAACTCGTTCATCTAATTTTTTAATCATATCATGAAATTGTTGTTCTGAACCTAAACAAAGCTTTATGCCAACAGGCTTCCCTGTGTTTTCTTTTACCTTTTTAATGAAGTCAATTAAGTTATCCATATTTGTTATTTCTTTGTGTGCACTTGGAGAAATAGATGCTTTTCCAATTTCTATATTTCTTGCTTCTGCAATTTCTTTTGTTACTTTATCTGCTGGAAGTATTCCTCCCTTTCCTGGTTTAGCCCCTTGACTTAATTTAATTTCAAACATTTTGATCTGATCATTATCAGCTAACTCTTTTAATTTATCTTCATTTAGTGTGAGATCGTCATTTGCGCATCCATATTTAGCAGTTCCGATTTGAAAAATGATTGGTGCTCCTCCATCAATATGAAACTTAGATAAGCCACCTTCGCCTGTATTCATCAGGAAGTTACCTTTCGCAGCACCTTGACTAAGAGAAAGGATTGCGACATCAGAAAGTGCGCCATAACTCATTGCAGAAATATTAATTCTTGAATTTGTTTTGTATGGATTCTTTGTTTTTTCACCAAATATGATTTGGTCAGGATCTTTTTTGTTACCAGTATATGGAAATTGAGAATTAATAAAAGCAAAATCCATATCTTTATAGTTTAATGTAGAACCAAATGCTTCAGTTCTCTTGTTTCCTTTTGCTGCCTTATATGCATAAACTCTTTCTACTTTTGAAAAAGGATAATCTTCTCTGTCATTACTGGTATATGAACGGAAAAAATGACCGAAATATTCCATGAACCATCGTCCACGAGCAATAACAGGGTAGTTTCTTCTTAAACTATGTTTTTTTTGCATTCTATCAGCGATAGACGCATAAATAATAAAAGCGATAAAACAGAAAAAACAAACACAAAAAAAGAATGTGAAAAATTGTGAAGCTAAAGCGATGAAATTCATGAAAAACCCCTTGTAATTATATTAAAGACATCATAACAAATTATAATTTTAAATTCAATAAAACTAAACAAAATAATTATTTAGTTTTAATAAGAAAAAAGTTTAAAATATTGTTGATTTTTTAGTGTTATTTTGGTACATTAATAAATATATAAAGAGGAGTTATTTATGAGTGATAAAGTAAGTTTTGAAAAAGCATTTGATTCGAAGCGTTTGTACGCAGAAACCCAATCAGGTATTGAATGGAGCATCCCTTTATTTGAGTTGGCTTATGAAATGGCTGTTATGCGTTCCCGAAATCGTGGCGGGACAGTAATTGAAAGACTGGAAGGTTTTCAATCCCTTTATGAAGGAGCAGATGATGCAAGCGATCACCTGATCGGATCTTTTGATTGGGAAGATTTTAGTAGCTGGGTATTATTTCATTCAGGTTCGGAATATGGAATAGATTCAGAATGGATGGATTCTGATTTTTATTTTAAGTAAGGTTTTAATATGGATAATAGAAGACTATGGGAGCTAACTGCTCAAAATATTTTTGGTGACAGAAACATTGAAAAAGAGCAATCAAGAAGACAAATTACTAAAAATATAATAGATTCAATTTTTGAAAGAGAACCTATTCAAGTGAGACATTTTGATAATAAGACAAAGCCTGTTTCAAATATTATCAGATTGGTAAAGCAAGAGATTGAAACTGTTTTTTATTACATAGATAATCCTGAAAGCTCTGAGTATAGTCCTGACGGAAATAAGATGATAGTATCTTTGTTGAAAAAATATAAAAAGCATTTTAAAACACAAAAAAAAGAATATGATAAACTTAATAAAACAATTGATTTGTATAGGAGTAAAAAGTGAATAAAGCAGTTGTATTGGCTCATGGTCTTTTTATGCAAAAAGAAATCATGTTTTATTTAAAAAGTTCTTATGAACAACGTGGTTACAAAGTATATAATTTCAATTATAATACAGTAAAATTCACAGAAAAAACATTGGATGATTTTTCTAAATTTGTTTCATTAATAAAAGAAACAAAAGTTTATTTTGTCGGTCATTCAATGGGTGGATTATTGATGAAGGCTTATATAGAGAGAGAAAAACCTATATTTGAAGATATGTGTTTGGTGACATTAGGCTCCCCACACAAAGGTAGCTCTTTTGGTAAAATGGTTGAAGAATCAAAGTTTGGTTTTGTAATGGGGTCATCTCCTGATTCTGGAATTACAAATGGTCTATTAAATTGGAGTGAATATTGTCCACTTGGATGTATTATTGGAACAAAGAACATTGGTATAAATACACTTTTCGATAAGACAAAAAAAGAAAGTGATGGAACAGTAATGGCATCGGAAGCTTTTGATGATAATGCTTGTGATGTTATAAAATTAAAAATAAACCATACAGGTATGGTTTATTCAAGAAAGGTTGTAGAACAGTCGGTTTGTTTTTTTAAAACAAAAAAGTTTTTTAAATAAAAAAAACTTTATAAAAAACAGAGACTAAAAAAAAACAACAATGCAACCTGTTGCTCAATAGGTATTATAATAGTAGCATAGCTATATTGTCATTATTTATTGAGGAAATAGAAATGAAAAAACAAGGATTGTTATTAATAGTATCAATGTTAATGTCAGGTTGCACATTTAATGGCTTTTTAACACCATCATTAGATTTAAAAGATGAAGAGTTAAAATTCGTAGGAATTCCATTCGCAATGGGAATGTCTGGCTCATCTGTTAGAATAGATGATAAATGGGTTTTAACTGCTGCTCATAATGATTTCATATTGGAATCAGAATGGTTTGTTCACCCAAATTGTGATATTGCAATATTTAAAGATGAAAAAAAAGGCACAAGTAAAATGGTAATGGAACGTGCTGTTCCTGACGAAGTAATTAATGCAAAAGGTTTTTTTTCGGCATTTATGATGCCAATAAAAACAAAAGGGGTTTATGTAGAAGATCTTTCTTATTCTGCGTGTAAAGTAGGGTTAACAAATGCCCCAGTGGGTTCTGGTATGTCTGGTGGAGGGACGTATAATGCTGATGGAAATTTGCTCGGAATAAACATGGCTGTTCTAGAAAATGTAGATGTAGATGAAAATTCAACTCCAATAAGAACAGAGTTTAGAAGAAAATCGATGTTTGTCCCTGTTTGTACAAATGAAGTGTCAACATGGATAGAAAAGATAACAGGTCAAAAATATTGTAAATAAAAAAAAGAAGGCACTAGCCTTCTTTTTTTATCATTATAAATTGAGGAATATCTTCTGTTTTATTTTTATTCAGAAGTTTGAATTCACTGCCTTTATTTTCTTCTTCATAGTGAATCCCAAGTAAATGAGAAAAGTCAATTTTAATATCTTTTATAAGTTTTTCTCTCTCATTATTATTTATGTCGATGTTAACAATAATAAGAACTTTTTTATTTTTTTTGTTAAAAACATATAAGTATTCATTTTCAAAACTATAATCTTTATCTTTATCTTTAAAAAAAGAAACATCATCTCCATTTATACATTTTGTAATTCCATATTTTTGTTTTTTATAAGTAACGAATTGCTCACATGCTGAATAGTCAATTAACCATTTAGGTGCATTCATTTCTACCAGTATATCACCATCTGTTAATCTCTTTTCTTTTATTTTATGCTCAACTTCGTTGATGTTGAAAATTAAATAACTAATAAAGAAAAAAGTTGTAAAAATGATAAAGGTTAATATTTTTTCAAATAATTTGTTCATTTTACTCTCCTTGATTACTTTATAGTATCTTAATGCTATAAATAATCAAAGACTATTGTTAAAACTATCGATTATTAAAATCAGTTATTGCTTTTGAAAAATTATCTTTATTTGCATTTTTAGCAATAATAGCAATGTAAAAAATATCTTTTTTTGTTTTATTAATTTTTTCAATAAGGAAAGAAAACTGCTCTTTGTTTGTATGATCTTCGTTCCATAAATCAAAAATAAAATAAGTAGAATCATAATTGATATTGGTATGATTTATATCAGAAATAAAACAAAGATTAGGATGCTTTTTTGCCTGCTGATATTGTTCACTATATTTTTCATAATTTGATTTTACATTATGAATTTTATTTCGAAGTGTTTCATTGAATAATTCGTTGTTTTCAAAAATAAAATCAGGGATTCCCTCTTTGAAGTCTATATTTGGAAATAATACTTGTAGATCTCTTGAAAAAGAAGTTTCTAAATTGTTTTTATAATTTGAGTAATCAATCATTGTTAGATATAAGGCAAGAGCCTCATCTTCTAAGCAGCAAATAGAGCATCCGATAAAATTAGAAAAATTGTGTTCGAAGTGAAAACCTTCTTCTGTGATAAGTGTTGTTTGCATGGAATTATAATTACAAGCACCTTGAAACCAAGATACAAAATGATTGGGGGCATTGCGAATGACTTTCCAATAAAGAGGTTTATTTATTGGGAAATTATTATATATAATATTATCTTTAAAATCATTTTCGATAAAGACATCGTTTTGATTGTCATATTTTGCCGAATAAAGTTTTTTATTTAAAATATCAGCAACATTAACCATTTTCATAAATAACCCTTGTAGTTTTAAGATGGAACAATAGTATCAAAATTCGGAAAAGAAATCAATAACAAAAAATTATAAAAACAATAAAAAATAATAATTTCACATAATAAAAAACAAAATATATACTTCTTTTATGAAAACAAATAACAGGAGATAAAATAATGAAAATGAATCATGTAGGAATTATGGTAGGTGACATGGATAAAGCAGTTGAGTTTTATACAGAAGTTCTTGGATTAAAAATAGTAATGAACAAAAGCAAAGTAGAAGAAGAAAGAGAATCTGCTATTGGAAGGATGTGTATCGCTGTATTTGGCGAAGGCTTTGAAGGATTTAACATAGCTCACTTATTAACAAGCGATGGTATTGGTTTTGAACTGTTTGAGATGAAAAACGGGGAAGAACGTCATAATGTTGATTTCAACAGACTCGGTCTCTTTCATTTCTGTTTGGAAACAGATGATTTTGAAAGCGTAATAGCTAAAACAGAACAATATGGTGGTAAAGTTAGAATGGATATAATGCGCTATCACCCAGAAGACGAGAGTCGCCCTTATCAAATGGTTTACTTAGAAGACCCATTTGGTAATTTATTTGAGCTGTATTCGCACACTTATGAAGAAACTTATTCTTCTGAATATGAATAAAAACTTATAACAAAAAAGACAATCATTCGATTGTCTTTTTTCTATTTTTTAAAAAATGATAAGATTTGGGAGAATATCGTTTTCTTTTTTCTTCTATCTTCGAAAATCTTAATTGTTTCTTCGGAGTCTTCTATTTTTATTAAAAACTTAGAATTCTTATTTGGTTGAATCATTTTGATATCTTTTTTGTTGATATAAAAAGATTATTAAAAAAAATATAAAATACAAGTGTTAATTACATAATTAATTAGCTTCTAAAAGAATGTCGTATTCTTCTGAAAACAATCGCTCATACTCTTCTACTCCAAACAAAATTTTTCATATTTAAATCTCCAAATTAAGCGTTATATGTTAACAAAATTGCTCGTTAAAGTCAAGTTTGTATGATAGAAAAAACACTTGATATAAACCTTATTTATTTGTTATAATAGCTGTAAACTTTATATGGAGTATGAAAATTGAACTTAAAAATAAAAAAAAATAGAGGATGTGTTGTTCTCTATGATGAAGATACAAAAATAGAATTAATGGTTGCATCAAAACATGATCTAAATGGTTCTTATCGTATAATAGATTACAGATATACTGATGAATGGGTAACGCCCACAGAGTATCTAGGTGATCTAGGGACGATTTGTTCCATAAAATATGAAGTATTTTTAGAAAATAAAGAACTGTTTAAATTCCCTTATAAAATAGTAGAAAAAAAAGATAGACGCTTTGTTAAATGGCGAGATATGAATGGTATTTTGCAAGATGGCGACAGAAAAGATAAAGAATTTGAATTCATGACAGAATCTCATCAATGGTCTTATCGTTCTGT
This sequence comes from Laminaria ephemera, assembly GCA_036873875.1. Lineage (NCBI taxonomy): Eukaryota > Phaeophyceae > Laminariales > Laminariaceae > Laminaria > Laminaria ephemera. The sequence goes on along the minus strand of JAYJMJ010264183.1, from coordinate 9,696 downwards.
TCAAAAACTAATGACTGAGTGTAAAAAGTTTTGGGAAAATTACGATGGTGATATGCAAATGGCAAAAGTTGAAGTAAAGAACCGTCGTCCATCAGATAATGATTTTTGGTAAAAAAAGCATTAATTAATAATGGAAAAGGAAGAAATCAAAGTGATTTTCCCCTTTTTTGTTTGATAATTTTTATTTTTAATAATCGTATTATTGTTTAATATAAATGAATGGGCTTCAATTAATTATTATAACTGATATAATAATAATAATAATAAAGGAGTCAATTTTGTCATTAAAAAAAGAAGATGTTTATAAAATAATTCCAAAAGAAACTTTATCTGAAATATTTGAAGAGTTTGAATTGGACATAGAAGAAGGAATTCATGGTTTTTCTCATTGGGCACGAGTTGTAGATAACGGAATAGAAATCTGTAAAAACAATGGTGCGAACCCGAATGTTGTAATAGGTTTTGGATTATTTCATGATGTTCAAAGAGAAAACGATAACGATGATCCAGATCATGGCTGGCGTGGTGGTGAGTTGTTGATGAAATACAGAGATAAAATAAATTTGACAGATGAAGAAATATTAAAAGTAAAAGATGCTTGTTCTGGTCATACAGATGAACTTCATGACGATGATTTGGATATTGGTACTTGTTGGGATTCTGATAGGTTAGATTTATATAGAGTAGGGATAGAGCCTGATCCAGAGTATTTAAATAATGAATATTCTATGGATGAATCGGTTATTGATAGAGCTTGTGACCGTGCTGAAATGGAATACATGTCCCCTTGGGCAGAAGAAATATGCGGAGAAGTAATTATCCCAATGTTAGAAAAAAAAGAAAAACTAAAATTGGAGAAATTAGAAAAAGAATCAAAAGAGAAGTTTGAAGAATTTTTTAAAGATACTTATTTTTTACCAGTTGCTCAAAGAGAACAAAATGAAATTGGTTATAACCCTGAAAAGCCTGATATGTATTCAGACGAAGCTTATCATGAATTTCATAGAGAAGGTTATCAAGAAATAATTGTAGAAAGTGAAAACTATCAGTTAATAGCAGAGAATTATAAAACGGGTTGTGTCTTTGAATTAAGAGAAAATGAACTTCATTGGCGTGAGGAAGAAAAAAGAACGATTGCAGGTGATGATGACCCTTATTCTTTATTGAAATGGGCTTGTCAAAAATATGATAACGAAAAATTATCTTATGCTCACGATATAGAATCTTTAACAAATAAGGAGCCTGTATTAAAAGCAATAAGAGAAATGAAAAAAACGTTAAAGCTAGAACAAGAACATCAAAATGAGTATAAAAGAGAATTAGAACCAAAAGTTGAAGAAGAAATAGAAAAAAGAAAAAAATTAAAAAGAAAAATATAAAAAAAGCACAGGATTATCTGTGCTTTTTTATTTATTTATTTTATTTATTTTTAATATGTTCTTCTAAGATTTTAATTAACTCACCTTTTGAGAGAGATGGATTTCCTGCTGTATTCTTTGCTGCCTCTTGAAATGCCTGATAACAGTTTTTTAAATCTTTTATAAGCAGATCTTTTGTAATGGTTTCATTGACAGAAATGTAATAATGAGAGGTTTCTTTGTAATTTTCAAAATCTTCGATAACCTTACCAGAAAGTCCACCGACTCGACGAAGAGCAAAATCAGCAGAATCTTTTTTACAGAAAGAAAAAAGTTCACTTGTTTTCTTTTCAATGACTTTTTCTCTTTTAGTGCTTTGTTTTTGCCAGATTTGAAAAACACAAGGAACATCATGTTCGACACCATCATGTAAAAAACTGTATGGAGCTAAATCCTCTTCAAAAACAAGATGAAGATTTAAATCTATTTTGTTTTGAATAGATATTTTTTTAAATGTTTTTGGCAAAATAAACGCAACGAAGTCAGAGTATTTGGCAGATTGATTAATAAATCGAAGAGCTAATGATGAATTTTTTCCAAATGGAGGATTTCCAATGGTAAAAATAGGCTTTTCAGTTTTTAAAGAGCCTTTATCAAAATTAAAAAAATCATTTTTCACGATATATGTTTTTTTTGGTTCAAGATCCATCGCAAGAAATTCACCTGTAAAAAGGTCGCTGAAACTTCCAGTTCCCGCACTTGGCTCTATTAAAAAATAATCAGAAAGAGTAAACTTATCATTTAGTAAATTAAAATAATTTTCTGCTATTTTAGGTTTTGTATAAAATTGATCAAGTTCTTTTGATAAACTCATTTATTACTTCCTTATGTGATCGATTTGATGGATTATATATAAAAAGAAAAAAAAATCAAGTAAAATATAAAAAATAAACAAGGCTTGTTTTTGTTTATTTAATAACAGTTGTCATTTTAATTATGTCAGTGTTTTTGTCTGTATCTGGGAAAATAAAATAGACATTAATTCCTCTTAATTGTGTAAGAATAAAATGGTCTTTCTCTTTAAAAAAATAACTTGGTTGTTCATCAAATAGAATATAAGTTGTTTGTTCGTTTATTAAAAAATCTTTGTCAAGAAAATGAGAAACAAGATAGTTAAAATATGATTCATAAATAGAGTTGTCATGATCAAATATCTCAACATCCTGATTATCAAATGAAAAACTATCTAAGTGTTTGGTATCGTTTAGATTTTGTTGAAATTCATTTAGTAAAAAATGAATGTCTAAATCATAACAAGAATCGTTAATAAATTGATAGATGTTATGAGAGTGTAGAGGTTGATCTGAAAAATGATTATAATCTTCAAATGTTTTTCTGTAGTTAATGTGCATATCTATTACTTTGGATAATGTAATATTACTTGAATGTGCAAATTTTAACTGAACAACTTTAAAGATCTCTCGAATAAAAAATTGAATAAAGTTAATTTCAGTTTTTGAAAGATTTGAATTTTTAAGATAATCAAGAAACAAGCTTTCAAAATAATGTTGTTTTTTTAAATTAACGAATCGATGATGTTCAGATACAGAAGTAATATTGTTAATTTGATTACTCTTTGGGTAAACAAAATTATCATCATTTCTAAAATGGATGTAGTGTTTGTTTTTTTCTTTTTTTATATTGAGTTTTAATTGATTAATTGTATCGTAGTAATCGTTCCCTGAAAGACCCAGTCTTAAATGATTTGTTGGTAATTTGTCCATAAATAATTCCTTTGTTAAAAAAATTAAATCATAAATTATTAATAAAATCAACTTTTAAATAAACATAATGGGTTTTATTTTGTGAAATTAATTTATTTTTAAATCGTGAAAAGTGATTTGAGTTGAGTGTTTATAAAAAGAAAAAAGATTATACTTATAATGTAGCTCTCTTTTTTCAAAAAACGTAATATCAATTTTTTCATTAATAATAGCAGGATGATCTTTAAATTCAAAAGGAGCATCATACATATAATAAAGAATATGATTATCTATAAGTGAATAGGTCTCTTTATAAAAAGAGGGATAATAGTCTCCGATAACTAAACCAACATTGCTCTCTTTAAGTTTTTTGATTCCTTTAAACAAATCGTTTTCATTGATGTTTTGATTTAAAACTTCATCAATAATAACAACAGTATTTTCAAGTTTTGAAAGTTTGTTGAGCACTTCTGGAAAATGGCGTTTCCCTTGTTTTTTAAAAGGAAAATCAGAATTCTGATCTAATGTTAATAATGTAAAATGGTCTTTGATCTCAATATTTTTATTTTTAAAAAAATCAAGAAGTTTGATGCTGCTGAAAGATTTGTTATTTTGATTATTGAATTGTTTTGAAAATTTTCTGATAGTATAATGGGAATCCGTTAAAAATACTAATTTTAAATTGTTTTTAATTATTTTGTAAGACAAATCAATTAAAAAATCTTTTTTGGATGAATCTTTTGCACCAAAAACAAACAATCCTTCATTAAATAATTCAATAGGAAGTTCTGTTTTGTCTTTAAATAAACCAAATTTCTTTTTGTTTTTAAGATATAAAAAATCATGTTTTTTCATATTAAGTCCCTTTTGTTGTGTAATGAAAAACAGTCTATAATAGTAGAAAAAAATGTAAAGATTTGATTGTTTTTATTAATGTTTGTGGTATGATAAATAAACGTTAAAATATTAAATAAAAGACATTAAGGTAGGAAAAATGACAGCTTTGGAAGCATTAAAAAAGTATTTTGGTTATGATCAATTTAGAGAGCCACAAGACAAAATAATAGATACATTATTAAACAATGAGAGTCCGATGGTTCTTATGCCTACGGGTGGTGGTAAATCAATGTGTTATCAAATTCCTGCTATTGTAAAAGAAGGCACTTGTATTGTGGTGAGTCCACTGATTGCTTTAATGCAAGATCAAGTAGATGCATTAAATCAAGTAGGCGTTAAGGCTGCTTTTCTTAATTCTACAACAAGCAATGATGATAAAGTAAAAATCGCAAATGGACTAAAAGACAGTTCCATAAAACTTTTGTATGTAGCACCAGAAAGGTTACTAAACCCTTCTTTTTATAACTGGATGAAGGAAAACGTAAATGTGAGTATGTTTGCAATTGATGAAGCTCACTGTGTTTCTCAATGGGGGCATGATTTCCGTAAAGAATACATTCAATTGTCAATCCTTTCGAAAGACTTCCCAACAGTTCCAAGAATTGCATTAACTGCAACGGCAAATGAATTAACAAGAAATGAGATTTCTTCAAATTTAAGTCTAAATAGTTCACATCACTTTATTTGTGGGTTTGATAGAAGTAACATCACTTATAACATTCAATCAAAAGGTGATGAAAAGGAACAACTGTTAAGTTACATTAAAAACAATCATATGGGTGAAACAGGTATAGTTTATTGTCTATCCAAGAAAAGAACAGAAGAATTTACAAAATTGCTTTGTGATAATGGTTTTAATGCATTGACATACCATGCAGGAATGAAAAATGAAGACAAAGAAAGAAACTTAAATACTTTTCTTAAAAGTGACAATGTTATTATGGTGGCAACGATTGCATTTGGTATGGGAATAGATAAGCCTGATGTTCGATTTGTTTGTCATGTCGATTTGCCAAAAAGTATTGAAGCTTATTACCAAGAAACAGGTCGTGCAGGAAGAGATGGAAAACCATCAGTTGCGTGGATGTTGTATGGTCTAAAAGATGTTATGATGCAAAAGATGTTTTTAGATAACTCTGATGCAAATGCACAAGTTAAGCGTGTTACTCAAAATGCATTGAACTCAATGTTTTCACTTTGTGAAGTAATAAGTTGTAGACGACAAGTTCTTCTTGGTTACTTTGGAGAAGAATTAAAAGAACCTTGTGGAAACTGTGATAATTGCATTAATCCACCAGAAACATTTGATGCTTCAATAATTACTCAAAAGGCATTGTCAACAGTATTAAAAACAAAAGAATCTTTTGGTGCAACAATGCTTGTTGATGTTCTATTGGGAAAAGAGACAGCTAAAATAAAACAAAAAAGATTTAATGAATTGAGTGTTCATGGGATAGGCAAAGAAATTGGTGAAAACGAATGGAAAACCTTATTCCGTCAACTAAGTGTAATGGGATATTTAGATATAGACTCTCAATATGGTGCTTTAAAATTCAATGAAAAATCTCGTCCAATATTAAAAGGACAGGAAAAACTTTTTCTTGGTAAACACATTTTAACGCCTGCTAAAAAGAAAGCAAAGAAAACAAAAGCCAAGATTGAAAATGTAGAGTTGACAGAAGAAGAAAACAAAGTATTGGATCTATTATTAGAAGTAAGATTAAAGATTTCGAAAGAATTGAATAAACCTGCTTATCAAATATTCAACAACGATACACTGGTTCAAATGATTTTGATGAAACCCGAAACAGTTGGAGATATGATAAAAGTGAATGGTGTTGGTGAGATGAAACTTGAAAAGTTTGGACAACAATTTTTTGAAGTTTTGCCTAAATAATATTCTTAAAGTCAAAAAAATATGAAACACTGTTTATTTGTTTTTGTTTTTTTGACTTTAATAAAATAAATTGCAATATGAAATAATATTACAATTTAAAGGGCTATAAATTTATGAGAAAATACATAAAAATTTTATTACTGGTTTTAATGATGACAAGCAATATTGTTAATGCTGAACCCATAACAGATAACAAAGCAACTGTTTTACCTATTGGTCATACTATTGTAGCTTGGCTGGGAAATGGAGATCTGGGGTATACTCAACCAAACATAAACAAATTAACAAAAATTTATTTAACAAATGATAACAACTCTTCTCATAGATATTCTTCTGATTGGTATGGTGCACATAACTCAGGTATTTATTTAGAAGGTGATTGGCAATATAGAGGATACATTGGAGAAAAATAAGGTGTTGATTCAGGATTGTTTGTTCGAGTAAAATAAACCTATGTTTCTATAAAATATAAAGACAATAAAAAAGCCTTCTAAAAAGGGCTTTATTTTGTTTAATTGTTTATTTCCAAGAGCTAAGATTTTCTTTTTCTAATCCGTTTTTATATTGAACATTTTTGAATTTTTCTTTAATTTCTTCTCTGATTGATTGAAAGTCTTCTGCACCAAAGAATTTTTCCAAATCTTTTTTTGAATTAGAATTTTACTATCATTTAAATTTATTTTTGAGTAATTTTTATTTAATGTAACTCTATCAATGCTGTATGAACCCACCATATTTTTTGTAAAATCTTTTTTTTCTATTTCACTATAAAGAAAGGAAGTTAAAGAATAAATAATGATGAGAAAGAAAATTAATGAAAAAATAATTGGTCTAATTTTTTTTTGTTTGTTTTGATATCTGAATCTTTCATAGTCGCCCTTTGTTTTTGTTAAATTACCTTTTAACAATAGCAAAAAAAAATTTATAGGTCAATATAAATTTGTTTTAAAATTAGATTTAATACATGAATAGAAAAGCCTTTTTTTGTTAAGGTTTTTTCGTTTGTGCTAACTTATATGCATTTTGTAAAAACTCGTCCATCTTTGACGATAAAATTAATGTTTTCATCTAACTTATATAGAAATCCATCCTGAAAAATAAATGAAGACATATCTTCAATGATTTTGATATGAAAAGAATATCCTCCCTCTGCCGAACTGTCATCTCTGAATTCTAAAATACAAGGGAATACAGTTGGTATTTCGTCTACGTGATCATCATAGGCGGATTTTCCAAATGGTAATCGTTTTTCGAAATCAGAAAGGTTATTTAAATAAAAATATTGGCAATGCATGTTAATTCCTTATTTTTGGATACGCTTGTATTATAACAAAAAATAGACTTTAAATCAATGAAAAAAACGAAAGATGTAAAACAATTGACTGAAATATTAATTAATGTTATTATTTTGAGCGAGAAAAAAATAATAGGATTAAAAATGTCATTAAATAAAAAAGATCATCTCCCTGATACACACAGTAGAATCAATGCTGATTCAGTGAATGATTACAATTATAAAATAGAAATATTAAAAAAAATAATAAAAAATAATAAATCTGATTTTTCCTATATGGAGTTTAAGGACTCTGAATATATAAAGGACGATGATGATAAAGTATTTTTGTCACACGCCAATTACAACATAACAAATGATGAGAAATTTCTAAACTTAAAAAATAAGATATCAATGTGGTCGTTAATTGTTAATTTTGTAAAAAAAGAATCAACATTAAATATAGAAGATCAAGAAAACATGAAATGGTATTTACTTTCATTTTTTAATGTTTTTTATGATAAATTAATTTTGAAATTGATTAATAATGATGAAGTAACAATTAATAAAATATTGTTAATGTTGGTGAACTTAGAATCAGAAATAGAAAAATTTTCGGAATATGTAGGAAAAGAATTGGTCAGTAAGGATGAAATTTGTTTTTATAAAAAATATTTTTATTTTTATAAACTTGATGAGGTTTTGTATAAAATGATGGACGTTGATTTTGGTATAAAGCATCAAGATATAAATTACAGTCATCTATTTTTCAGCCATTCTCCTATTACTTTTTTTGGCGTTGATGAATTTTATGAAAAAGTAATTTTTGATTCAATAACACAGAGTGGATTTCAGGAAGTACTTAGCGGGAAACTCGATGAAAAAAATCAATTTTCAAAAAAACCGTTATATACGGGAATGAATGAAAGAAAGAAAATGTTTGTTTTTTTTAACAAAACAAAAAACAGTTCTTTTATATCGCCAGTGCTATACTCTCAACTTCGTGGATTAGGAATAAGATTGATAATTCCAAATAAAATAGATGAATTAGATGAATTTGTTAAAGCCAATTTTGCTGAGTTTGATTCGTTAATGTAAGGAAAGGTAATATTGGTAAAAAAAGGTTTCGATAATGATGTTTTATTAAAAAATAAAGAAGTGTTGATGAAATATGAAAGTTATCTAATAAATATAAAGAATACAAAGAAAGTGTAATGTTAATACTAGATGCAGCACCTAAACCTAAACAGCGATTGGAAAATAAATAAGTAAAAAAGAGCAATGTAATAGTTCTATACAAATTGTAATATTTATGATATATTGCAGCTTGTTTATTAAGAAAAAAAGGTTTATGTGCTATGTATAAATATGGGTATAAGAAAAAGTTGGCTAAAAACATAAAAATAGAAGGCATTAACTATAAATTTGGTTTGCTCGAAAATGAATCCAATCCATCTGAAAAATTACTAATGGTTGTTGAATCTGTTCGCAAGAAAAGCAACTGGTTCTCAGATGTTTATCAAATGGATATCAAATGTGAAAAAATTAATCAAAAACTATTTTATGAATTTGTTGATCATTATGCCTTTAATGTAGATGTGAGAAATTTGTTCTTGGCTAAAGACCTTGATATTTTTAATCTACCTAAAAAAACAATGAAACACATTGGCTATCGTTCTAATGGATTAAATATTAAAAAAGCAAATAATGGTGAAAATGATAAGTTGAAAAATCTTCGAATATGGAATGATGAATTGTCTTATTTAAAAGAAGAAGATCTTGAATCAGTGTTAAGCGAAGACGAAATCTTGCTTATAATCAACGGTGTGAAAGGTTTTGTGCACAACAAGAAAAAACAAGAAGAAACAATAAGAAGTGGTCTAAGATGGTGCATACGTGGTTTATCAGCAAAGAAAGTATTGTTGAAACTAGAAGAAGAATATAAGGATCGCCTCTTTTTTGTAAAAAGAAATTGGCATAAGAAAAGATTTCAAAGAACTTAAAAAAGAAGGCTGATAGCCTTCTTTTTTTTTGATATTAATTTATTTCTTGATAACTTAGAAAGTTGTCATTCAATAAATATTTATGAACAAAATCACAAACTTCATCATTATAAAACGATTCGTTCATTTCAACAATAATATTGTGTTTTTTAATGTTAACCCAGTCAACAAAGGGCAATTCATTGTTTTGTGGTCTAAATGCTTCTGGATTTTGCAATAATATTTTAGGGAATGCTAATCCATGAATATATTCATGATTATACTCTTCTAATTTAATCATCTCTAAGTATTTAGTTAAAAAGCTGGTTTCTTTAATTGTCTTATTTAAGTCTTCAATAAAGTGAATGTCTTTACTTTCAAACATTAAATTATAGAATGCATTTTCATCATAATTTTTTGCTTCTTTATTAAGTCCTTTTAATAGGTTTCTTAGTGAAATTCTCTCCCACTAAATAAAAAACAAGTTTTTATTATAGTCGGAGCTTCCTAAGATTTTGCCAATTTT
>JAYJMJ010264176.1:0-14014 GCA_036873875.1 Laminaria ephemera | reverse complement strand
TCTTCGTATCACACTGCTGTTGACCCTGGTGCTAACTAGTACTAAGAGGAGTCGCCGACCTATATCCTTCATGAGGATATACACAACCCGTAACACGCGCGATCGGAGAATCACACACAGCTTGCAAAGATGAGTTTCGACGAAATCCTAGATGTCACAGCTGTTGTTGCGTATTTTTTAATTTGTTAATAAAAATATTGTGGTCGAAACTGTCGTCAACTTGTGTGCGCTGGTAGAATGGACGGTGGCTAGCTGTTGTTGTTGTATAGCAGTAACATATTGTTTGGTCTGAATTGAGGCAATACAATCGTTTTGTTTCTGCACCAAAATAAAAAATGATGTAAACCATTATTTTCGTGTATTCGATTTAACACCAACCACTTTGGCCATTATTAACTCCACTTTGGAAAAAATGCAAGAGTTTTCGATTAAAACCGCCTTGTGCAGAAAGTTCTAAGCTTTCCATTTCTTAACTCGAGTTTTGTTGTCCCATACTGAAACCAAGCAAGTAAGAGTTATTCTTTTGGATGCTGGTCATCTTTATTTTCGACTGTTTTGTTTTTCGGAAATAAATTCGATTTAATACCCTTACTTTGTCCTATGTTAACTCGTTTTTGAATATTATCTGGATCATAACGTTAAAACCACCTTTTGAAGAAAAAAAAACTCAGCTTGCCGTTTCTTAATTCGAGTGTTTTGGTCCCATACTGAAACCAAGTAAGTAAGAGTTATTATTTTGGATGCTGGTCATCTTTATTTTCGATTGTTTTGTTTTTCGGAAATAAATTCGATTTATTACCCTCACGTTGTCGTGTATTAACTCATCAACTTTGAATAAAATCTGGACCATAAAATTAAAACCACCTTGTTGTGCAGAAAATTCCCAGCTTTCCGTTTCTCAACTCGAGTTTTTTTTGTCCCATACTGGTCAACTTCCCATTATTCTTGACCGTTTCTTTTTTGTCCTGTACAAAAATCAAGTAATATCATGGGGCCCTATCTTGAATTTTGTGTGGTAGCCGCTATCTCGCACAATTTTGACCGCTTTTCGATTCTGAGTCGAGTTTCGGAAATCCATTTTTTAATTATTTTTCTTTTATTTTTCGGATTTTTTATCTTGAAGTTAGTGTGTACTTTTTGTCTTGAAATCAGTGTGGGACGTTTTATATTGAAGTTAGAGTATATTTTTTGGTCTCAAGTTAGTGTGAGAGCGACCCCGGGTGGGAAATGGGATGGTGTGGTAAAGTGTGATATGGTATGTGGTACGGTACGGAATGATATGCTATGGTGTGGTACGGTGTGTGATTGAAATGGGATGGTGTGGCATACCTTGTGTTGTAGTATGTGTTTTTGTTTTTTGTTTTTTGTTTTTTTTTTGCTCATCCCATCTATTATCTTCGCACTTTTAGTTTCTCCTTCTCCTACCCCAGTAGTCGTAACTCAGATCCGGGGTCACTTAGCAGGCTCTTCTCCCCCCTCCCCACTACGGTACGAGCCTTCATTTTTATCGCGAGAAGAATTCAGCACTTTCTTCCCTCGTCGACTCGCATCGAATTATGTGGTATGGTCCGGTACGGTTGTTGTTGTTGTTGTTCTCACATTATCTCTTATAATCAAGTCCGTGGTCACAGGACAGGCTCCAGTCACTCTGGAGTGGAAGAATACCCCATGAAAAAAATAAAACAAACCAAAAGTGGTACGCGTATATATCATAGCTGAAGCAAGTCGTACATCCGCCAAGAAAAATACGTAAAAGTGAAATCGGAAGTCAGCGTACGAATCAGGCCCGTACTGGCACATACTCGTTTCAATAGACAGACGTGACTGAAATCGACTACACCGCATGCCACCAAGGGAAATTAAATAATGTACAAATCCAACGAGAAAAAAAAAATGAAGGAAGACAGAAAGAAACACGAGAGAAAAGAGATCGAAGCAGGAAGATAAAACGTACGTAAGAAGTTACGTAGACTCGCCCGCAGGGGGAGGCGTAGCGAGGTAAAGGCAAACCACACAGCGCTACGAAAGAACACAGCAATCGTCCGAAAAATAACCAAATGACCAAATAATACAAAAGGCGACCACGTATTACACGCAGTAAGTGAATACATACGTGAACTCGCCAGCCGGGGGGTGTGGCGAAAAACATCAGCCAGCCGAACAGCCGGTGCTATCAATACGCAGGTGTACGAATGACCCGAGGTAATTGAAAAATAAAGCCAAGTGCGGTGCGGTACGGTATGTGATATGGTACCTGGTATTTTGTTATGGTATGTATGCATCACCTGGAAATCGTACGCTAAAATCAAGTTGGTCGCGTCGTAACTCTAAAATCAAGATAATTTTCCGGACAAGTTCTCCTCGGTCGAAAATCCCAAGGCCTTTACAGTCAAGTGATTTGGATTTCAGCCACTTTTGAATAGGACCACCCTGTATTGGCCGTCAAAATTGGAAACCCGCATTCGCTCGTAATTTCATCAGCGCCCGGTTAGACGCTCCACCCCCACACATCGACTATATACTGTCACTGCCAACTCGTCACCACCTACTTCGACGACGCAATCACCAGCCCTGCGCGATAACTGGCGCTTGCTACGTACGGTAGAGATAGCACTTTTGGACCCAAAACAGGGCTTTTCTCAGCTGAGGAAGCACCCAATATCGTTGTTGAGATTTCGTTTTTGTTTCACAATGTTGTTCCCTCAATACCTAGGCCGTAGAATGTTTCATCGTTCTTGTTGTCATAGTCTGTTTATGTGTCAAGTATATAGATCTTCGAATGAATGAGGATCCTCGGATGAAATAGGTGTTGCCCCTACCGTACGTAGCACTTGTCAACTGTCAACTTGTTTCGTGCCACCGTTACGGTGTGGGTACGTCGACTTACCTGCATGCTATTTTACCTCTCCACTGACGCGAACCTCCAACAACCCCCGCACAGGTGATAAGCTTGACAGAGTTCTCGGGGATCACGAAGGACGGCGACAGGAAGCAGAGTGAGCAGACTTATTCGCAGGTAAGTTCGGAAAGCCGGAGAGAGGTCACCATAGAATGTTGGGGACTGACGCGTCATACCATAGGAGTAGCACGTTTTTCGATGATTTGTTTTTATGAATAACGTGGTTCCTTAGCCCAAGATCGTCGGAATGCCAATACTGCTCTGCAATATGTTTCGTTGTATACCTAGGCCATGGGATTGTTCATCGGGTTGCCCTTTCATATGAGGTATAGAGCTCTTCAAGTGATGAACCTCAGAAAAAAATGGTACCGTTGTTCACCCCTCCCTATCATAGCATGCGACGATTGTGGGTTTTGCGCGAGTAAGGGCGCAACACGACACACAGTAGTCGGCGGACATCAACACAGCAAACAAGCATACAAATGGAGACTAAGCTCTGGGGATTGCTGTGCGTGGTTGCGGGTGCGACGGGAGGCTCGGCCAGGCATATCAATCTAAAGCGATTACATTCCGCAGCATTCATCATGTGAGCGCCATATTGGCCGGGTGCCGCTACGCATAAGAAATGTCTCCCTGGTACCTTGCGCTCAGAACCGTTAAACCGGTGCCCTCTGCCTCCGCCTAACGTCGCCCTCCACCCCACCGCCGAAGCCCTCTAGGTACAGTACGGGCCCTCCAATAAGAAACGCATATTTCGGCCCCAGCCTCAATACCTTATTTATTTGCGTTCCCAACTCAGAAGTGCTTATAATACGCAGTTTCATCTATGTTTCGTTCCGAATGCTGCTGCTTGACGGTACGTGTTCCCTCTTCCGCCGTTTCTTATCTATGTGGATCATTTGAGCACCGTTTCCTACGCCGATTATTTTTATTAAATAGTATCTGGAAAATCCGAGCGTACATATCTTCCTAGAAAATTTAGTATTAGAGGGCCCGTACTGCTGTAGACCGTCCTTGTCATGAAACAACGAACTGTTGAACGCTATTAATAGAGATCCAGTGGAAGATAGCCGCGATAAATGTAGCCTCTTTATTACGATAGCTCGAATGAACCATGTCGTCCGTGCCGAAGAAGGATACTGCTGCGATAGGCAGTTATTTCATGAGTCTTTACTACTTTGTCGGGGATGGTGAGTGGTTGGTCATGACGTGGGATAACACCGGGGTACAGTAGAACTTCATGACGAAATCGTCGATCTTACAGCTGAATGAAGATCCCATATCGTTGAAGTACCATTTGCGTTTGGCAATAATGTTCGCTAAATAACTAGGGCATGGCATTCACTCGGTTGCACGTTCATAATTTTTCTGAGGCAGGTGTGGCGTGAAGGATAGAGCTCCTCAAAAAAAGTTATCAGAAAACAATGGTAAACCCCTATTGTACGACGCACCTGTATCGGTGTGACCTACGTCATCATGGCAGGAAAAACTATGCGACTTTACGGGAATGGGATAAGATGCTTGAAAACTCCAACGATGAAGAAGTATGGTGTTCTTTGCGGGATGCCAAATTTGATTGGATGGAAAAACCATAGAGTAATTATAGTTAAACCGACGAACGAACGTCATAACCCAAGGCCAAACCCACCCGCGAAAAATTAGGCACTTCTGACCTAATGTTTCGTGTGTTGGGTTGTCCTTGAGTTATGCCGTTTGTCGGCTTTTCTCAATGCTACCATTATCGTGTTTCTTTACCCAACCAAACTTGGTATCCCGCAGGTACCCTAATGTAGGCAAACAACGGGTTACAACCACCGAGGAGTGAAGCGATCCCCGCACAACATCGCCGCCAGCCGGGTTTGGATTTTGGTGGCGCAGACTAAACGTTCTTCGACCTTGCCCCCTTTGGGGTGGTCAAAAGCAGTCCTTCTATACTGCCGGCGGTGTAGTGCCGGTTGCCCGCTATAGTGCCCTTCAATTGTCCTACCTGTTACGGTCGCCCCGCGTCCTTTTCCTCGTCAAGATTTATACTCCGGATACATGTTGTGGTGTATCTACACCGTATATTGGGTTAATCAGGAAGGTCCACCAGGGTAACAAATGTGCTCCGTCGGAGACTAGAAGCTTTGAGTTGCTCGTCAGTTACATCTTCCAGTTAAAGGTTATGACCTATCTTGCGGAAATCACCATCGGCGCGGTCCTCTTGATTTTCCGCGGCGGACCACACGCTATCATGGGAGGACCAGTAATCAGAACCCACGACATACGCAAAACATCTTTATGTTCCCCTGTTTTTACTACCCACAATTGGTCCTCATTACTACTACTGCGCTCCCCCGTAATAGTCGGTTTCGAGCATTGACCCACCCTACGATAGGGGTGAACCTAAACATTCGGCGGCTCACTTGAGGAACTTTATATACTTTGTACATCACACAAAAACTGAATTTGATAAAAAATGAACGTGAGATGAACCATCCCATGGCCTAGAGATACATACAGCAAATTATATTGAAAAACAAAATGGAATTTTGACGATACTGGGCAATTAGCCCCGTCATTCAGAAACCGTTTGGCAAAAACGTGCTACCTTTACCGTATAATACCACGGGCCCTTTGTTCCGTGGGGAGAACACAGGCCGCAAGCCCCCAAACCGATGAGCATCGACCACACTCAGCTGGTCAAACTTTGCAGCTGACGCATTCGAACAAATTTTATAAAACCACTTGACTGTGTTGTTTCAAGACAGTGAAATAACCCCGCATTTCCCTCACCCTCCTTAACACTTTCTTTCCGGTGCGGCATAAACTCTCCCTCACGGTCAGACTACAACAAGCGGGAAGGAGAACTGGTACTGGAAGGATGATTCGTCCGGCTCGACGCTTTCAATCCTACAGATGGATTTGCTCATCAAAAAGTTCGAGTACACCAGCGTCCAAGAGGTCGATCCCGTCGACATATGGGCGATAATCGGCGCCATCGGAGGCGTATGGCGTAAGTGCATGTTACAAAACTATGTTGGACCGACATCACTGTTTTGTTGCTGTTGATGGGAAAAATGTTTTTGAAGTAATTACCGGGTAGGTGTGTTGGTACTGTCAGCTTTTGTCCTCGTTCATACCGGTTGTATGGTGTCAGTGCGACTATTGACTGTGGTTGTCCTGTTGACCCTGGCAGCATCCAGGGAGTCATTGACCTATATCCTGAAATTGGAATGTATCTATACAAACGCGCGGCCGAAATATCACGGAGGTTGCAATGATGAGTGTCGACCATTCAACTGGTCGAACTCACAGTTGACGTATTTCAAATGATTTTACAAAAACTTACGGAAACGTCGTCAGGATGGGGTGTGCAGGGGGACGAATTATTAGGTTAATACTTGCTTGACCGACCCAGCCATTTGTATACTGCATAACTCATATTACGGCAAGGGTGGTGCACCATTTTTCTTCTGAGACTGCCCACTTGAGGAGCTCGTTACCTCACCCAAAACATGGATTTAAGAAAAACGTGAAAGCAACCCGACGACCAATCGCATGGTAGAGGTATGTAACGTAATACCGGTATTATAGATTTCAAAACACAAATTGTATTGCAAGGTTCCTCGTTTTGGGATGCCCCCTGCGTCAGAAAGTATTTAACCAACACGACAACATGGCAACATGCGCTACCCCTGCCATAGCCCTTTTGTTATGTCTGCTCACGTTCTCAGTCGGACGCCCCCGACTCGCTTGCGTTCGGCGTGAGTTGACTGGCCTACACGTAAAGTCTTTCCGACCAAGACTGGTCGTCCTCGCTTCCTTATCTGACCCAGAGCCCCGACGGAGACATAACTAGTTATATCTACCAATAAACCGGGTTTTGTCGGCTGCTACGTGTGCGGAGGCCGTAACTGCGTTGACGGCCAAAGCTATCAAAGCTATGAAAGCTATGAAAGCTATCGCTTCGTCAGGCGTGTTCCGGCAGAGGAGCACCTATTTCTTCCGAGGCTCCCCACTATTACGGGGGAACATAGTAATCAGGACCAAATGTGGTTAGAAAAAACAGTGGAATATATAGGTTTTTGTGTGTATCGTGAGTCCTGACTACTATTATGGTCCTCCGTAATAGACAAAGAGCCATATAGCTCACCCCAAATATGACCTTGAAAAAATAGTACCCTTAATACCTCAATACCCTCAATACCCTTAATACCCTTAGTACCCTTAATGCCCTTAATGCCCTTAATACCCTTCATGCCCTTAATACCCTTAATACCCTTAATGCCCTTAATTCCCTTAATGCCCTTAATACCCTTAATTTAATGTCCTTAATGCCCTTAATACCTTTAATACCCTTAACCCTTAATACCCTTAATGCCCTTAATGCCCTTAATGCCCTTATTGCCCTTCATGCCCTTAATACCCTTAATACCCTTAATGCCCTTAATACTCTTAATACCCTCAATACCCTTTATTAATTCCCTTAATGCCCTTAATGCCCTTAATACCCTTAATACCCCTAATGCCCTTGATACCCCAAACACCCTTAATACCCTTAATACCCTTAATGCCCTAAATACCCTTAATGTCCTTAATACCCCAAACACCCTTAATGCCCTTAATACCCTTAATGCCCTAAATACCCTTAATGTCCTTAATACCCTTAATACGATAGGGGTAGCGCGATTTGAACAAAATAGTTTCTGAATGATGGGGCTCCTTACCCCAAAGTCGACCGAATTTCAGTCTTGTTTTGCAATACCCGGTACCTGGTACCAGGTATGAGTGTTTGGTAGAGCTAGGCCACGGGATTTGTTCGTCGGGGTTCACGTCCATTATATAAACATCTTTTTGTGAGTGCGGTAAAGAGGTCCTCAAGGGGGGAGCCTCAGAGACAAAATGGTGCACCTTTATCGCAGCATGTGTCGAACCCGATGAACAGTCCCATGGCTTAGGTATATGACGAACCCTGATTGTATACCACAAATGGGACTTCAACGATGTCGGGTAGTTCCTCAGTTGAGGACCCCCGTCAGACAGAAACGGTTGGGTCGAAAGGTTTCCTCATCTATCGTACCACACGTCGCTTATTACATACAGACATTCTTTGTTTTTGGTCGGATACCTCTACAATTTCGGTATAGCTCTCGGGTCTTCCCTCTGGAAAAGTTGAAGAGACTTGTTCCTACGGTAGGGGGATGTTATACTATCATTTTCACGACTGCGTTTAGGCCACTCGGGCAAGTGACTCATTCTTTCCCTCCAAACAGCAGTTTTTGTTTTTGTTGGCACAGCGCGCAAGTAACAATAATCCCAAGGTAGTGCATATCGCAAAGTCAAAAAGCATCAAAGCTGGAAGACCGCAAACTAATAGGGTAGTCTCTCTTTCGAGTGGCTCCGGACGGCTGAAAAAAAACAACTAAAGATGGCCACCCCTGCCCTAGCACCAGTCAAGAGTGCTATTTTTTCTCAACGTTCTCTCAACCGCGAGGCGGGCGAGGAAGAAATGCAATTGGTGCCCGCTACGTACCTTGATCGAGTTGTGTTTCCGACCTTGGGTCGGCATAGCCGAGAACAGGTTGCGCGTTTATGAAAACTTTTTTAACATAAAATACGGATTCGAAGCTTGGGAAAAAAACTGCGGCATGTCTTTCCACGGGAAGCCTGCTCCCCCATACCCCGGCCTGTCGTAAAAACAACAGGTCGTAGCCTGATACGCGCTTCGGACGCGTGCTAGTGATAGGTGCAGCACTTCTTGGACATTTGTCTTCTGATCGACGGGAGTCCTCAACCGAGGCACTCTACCCAATATCGTTTGTGTTCATACATAACTTTTTTTGTTTCATAGCTAGGCCATGGGATTATTCATCGGGTTGCTCTTTGATTTTTTCTCAAGGTCTGTTTTGGGGGGAGGTATATGGAGCTCCTCAAATGAGCAGCCGAAGAGGAAAGTTACTACAGTAGGTGCACCCTCTTACCTTAGCATGCGTCCTCGACTGAAAGGAACCAAAAAGGCGACTGAAAGGCGACTGAAAGGCGACCGAAAGGCGACTGAAAGGCGACTGAAAGGCGACTGAAAGGAACCAAAAAGTGAACGGACCGTCGGCAAGGCATGTTAATCACAGTGCGATAAGTGTATGTACAGTGGAGGCCCCTCTATAGCACCGGTTGGGTAGTGCCGGTTGCCCGATATAGTACCTGTGGAATCGCTTGGCACAGATAGAGGTCCCTCTATAGCGCCGGTTGGGTAGTGCCGGTTGGCCTATGTAGTGCCTGTGAAATGGCTTGGCACAGATGGGAACAACAAGTAGTGGCAGTGTGCGGAGTAGTACCGGTTGCCGCTATTGTGCCGGTATTTCCGACTGGCACATATCGGCACTATAGGGGGGCCGCTACTGTACATATGTATGCCCTTGTCACATGTGTTCACACGTGTTCCTTTTTGTGCGCGTCCTACGTGTTGTATGATTGTCGCTTTCTTGTGTTCTACCGCTTTCCTCTCGTCAACTACGGCAGAGTTCGTGGTGGTGGCGTTCGGGGTGTTCTTCGTGTTTTCCGAGAAGCAGCCGCCGGACAAGAAGATGCGCAGTTTTCGCGACACTGTTGTCGCGCCGGCAACCGTGATCAACAGACGTTTGTCCAGCATCACCTCATCTTGGTCATCGCAACAGGTACCGCTGTCATATCCGTCAAATTCCCCGAACTTGATAGTAGGCGAATAACTTGCGGCAGGAGTTCAAGAAGCTGCGATCCATTCCGTGTTGCGGACAGCTTACATATGGTATTTACCCGCAAACAGGAATATTGTCAGCATGATATCTGACTTTGCAGTCCAAAACATTTCCACCACCCAGTTAGGATACCGGTGCCCTGATCAAAATCGTTCTGGAGATCATGAGCACGGGTTGCAGACGCGTGCTACGATAGACGATAGCACGTTTCGGCTGAAACGGTTTCTGAACGACGGGACTCCTTAACCCAAACTCGTCGGAATTAAAAAAAAACCAACAAAATTTCCACAATTTTCGTGGTAATACCTATACCTACCGTAGGCCGTGGGATTGTTCATCGGGTAGCACTTTCATTTTTCCCCAAAATCAGTTCTTGGGAGAGGTACAGAGCTCCTCAAGTGAGAAGCCTCAGAAAAAAAAGGGTCCATCTCTACGGTAGCATGCATCTGCAAGAGCTCACGGGTACTGTACACTATTGTGCTACCTGAGTACTGGGAAACGCCACGTGCTGCGATAAAGGTGCAGGTTTTTTCATCGCGTTGCACTTTGAGTTTACTCAAAATTACCTTGTGGGGGTGAGGTTCAGAGCTCCTCAAGTGAGGAGCCTCAAAACCAAAAACTAGTGCACCTCTATCGCAGCACGTGGCGTTTCCCAGTTACTCAGGTAGCACAATAGTGTACAGTACCCGTGAGCTCTTGCAGATGCATGCTACCCGTAGAGATGCACCCTTTTTTTTCGAGGCTTCTCACTTGAGGAGCTCTGAACCTCACCCCACAAGGTAAATTTTGAGTAGACTGAACGTGCAACGCGATGAACAAACCCACGGCCTACGTGTACAAAAACTCAGATGGCAAAAACAAGAACGACCTACCGACGATTTTGGGTTAAAGGAGCCCCGTCGTTCAGAACATATGTTGAGCCCAAAAGTGCTAGCTCTATCGTACTACACGTCAACCCTTCTAATGTATATAATGCACAACCCTAACCCTAACCCATTGTGTTAGTTACTGCAGCGGATTCGCGCTACGGTAGTAGAGGTAGCACGTTTTGACATTTTTGTTTCTGAATGACGGGACTCCTTAACCCAAAATCGTCGGGATGTCATTCTTGTTTTGCAATATGAAGTTTTGTACACGTGGGCCATGGGTTTGTTCATCGCGTTGCACTTTCGGTTTGCTCAAAATTTACCTTGTGGGGTGAGGTTCAGAGCTCCTCAAGTGAGAAGCCTCGAAAAAAAAAAGGGTGCATCTCTATCGCAGCATGTGGCGGAGTTATTCGTTCCCTTCTATGATGGGCGCGTTTGTTGAAGGTATACCGGCCAACCATGAGAACCCTTGCCATCTTATCGGTTGTTGTGTTGTCTTGTGATGCGATTGAATAATAACTACAGTAAGTGTATCTTATGCCTGGGTCAGGGATAAAGAAACCATGGGTTTATATTTGGAATGCCGTCGGCGAATCCCTCCTCTTAAAGTCGCCAAAAGTATAACATGTACTATTAATTCTAGGCACGTGCATGTGACTTATCCTCAAGGAGAGCGGCTCTCAACGATATCACATCGAACCTACTATTTGTAGCAAACCGGACGGGGTTTTCCTTCTGTAGAGGGGGCGGCTACATAGGGATAACACGTCAGATGTTCTGTTTGGCATTGAAAATGAGCGACCATTACCAGCCCAAAGGAAGCCCCCCCCCCCCCCGCCGATGCCCTTCCAATGTTTTCACCAGGACCAAGGCATTGAAATCGACGCAGCAGACGAAGATCTGCCGCCTGGCTGGGTGAAGAGGCAACGGCAAACTGGGAGCGTTTTCTACTGCAACACGAACACTGGCTCCACAAGATTCGGCGCACCCCGCGCAAGGAACGCATTAAGCGAAAGCGCACGCCAGACCGCTGCACCCCGACGTCAGAATGGACTTGGCAGCGTGTTCCGAGTGAGAAAGTAGTATTCCAAGGTCAAGCCATGACATGCCATAACAGTGACATACATAATGCGCTACGGTGGACATTTGAAGCCCGAGTACATCAGCGTCGCCCTTGCAAGCCAGCAGGGGGTCGGGTCAGGTTGGCTGCAGAGCGCATGTCCTTTTGCTTGGTTTGCGCCCCGCTCCCTCCTACCTCTGATATACAGTAAACCCCTGGAGTTGGAACAGTACGTTTCTCGCCGACTCGGCAGCTTCATCGACGGACATCTCGTATTTCTTGTTCTGGTGCATTCTACTCTAACTAGGGGTTCATTCGCTGAGGCTCCAGGCTTGGGGAGCTCTGTACGTCACCCTGAAACCTGACTTTGAGAACAAATGAAAGTGCAACGCGATTAACAACTCTGCGGCCCTGGTAGATATCTACCGAATATTGTTGTAAATCGCAAACGATATTGGATAGTTTCTCGTTTGAGGACACCTGTCGGGCTGAAAATGAGTTTGCCACCAACTGTTATACCCCCATCGCAGCACATGTCTTGACATTTAGCTTCCGTTCGATAGGTGGCACATGACCCCCAAGGCTCTGGAACCAACGATTTGCAAGACTCTACAAACAGAACGGTGAGAGAGGAGGGTGCATCTGGAGCGTGGGTTTTCTCGGGTTTTGAGCATCAGGTAGGTGTGTATCCGAACTTGAAAATGTCTGTATCGTAGCAATGCAGTGGGTAGGCGAGAGGCGAAAGTATCGGCTACTACTTTACTTTAGGTTACTTATTTAGATTTTCGTTCACGATCAAGGTTGTGGACTAAGACTGTGGCTATGGGCTCCTTGTTTGTAGTCGCATCCACAATCAAGATGGTTTGCCGACCACTCACTGAACGCCAAACTCAAAGTTGAACGCGTGTGGTGCGAAACGATCCTCCGTCATTTCGCGAGAATCTTTAATGGCGTGCACCTTTCTAGAGGATCTAGGGGGTGACTGCACCTTACGCTCAATTATTTGAGGGATATTGCGAACACCTCCATGCAAATGATAGTTCCAACTGCACGCGGGAGGGGACACTATTGGAACGTTGTGTGAGATTATTTTCGCAGCATGTAGGCGGATAAGCATCGACACGATGTTTCATGTGGTCGGCGGGCGAGGGAGGGGGTACATCAACTACTAAAATTCCCGATTCAAGCGAGACGATATTGCATATGTACGATGAACCCATACGGGCCAGGCCTACGAGTATCACATGCGGCCACCGAGCAGTGGCGGGTCCTATCCTGAAACAAACGCGTACGGACATACCCTGCCCGCGAAAAAGGAAACCGTTTGACCGACCGACAACTTCAGCCATTCAAACAGTTGCTTGCTGCAGGAGTTGGACTGCCGCCATTTGAGGAGGTACGAACTCGGTTGGCAGCATATCAGGGATCGCGACGCGTGTCCCCGAAATGGCGTGGTAGCGGAGGCTGACGCTGGGGCTGATAAACCACAAAGGGTGGTGGTGATGCACTTGGTATCAATGTGGAAGAAGAAAGATGTTTGTTGTATTAAACCTTGGGCCAAAAGAATGGCTGAGAACACTAGACTTGCTGGAGTCTGAGTTGGTGCTGGAGCAGCGAGGAGTGAGAGCTGGGGGGGACTGTCATCCTGTGCCACAACGTCTAGACCTACCGCGAGCTGTGCTCTTGTCCCCCCGCAACGTCTAGACGTACTGGAACAACCGTCTAGAGTATGCTCTGTTCTCGAACAAGCTACTGCTGTAATCTCACCGCATAGTTTGAGAAACTCTGTTCCATATTGTTCCCTTTCAAACTGAAACCGTCAAACCTATAGTATCTTATCCAACCGCACTATGCCTTTCTGGTATACATCCAAAGCCTATCCTCATCTTACCAGCTCTGCTGCTCACAGGCGCTGCTATTGCTAGCCGCGACTACTTGTACTGAACGTTGACTACGTTGCGGCTACTCAGCCTACACTTTACACTGAAAACTGCGGGCACGAAATGTCTTTTCCTCTACAATGTATGTATCTGACATTACACGTTTTACGATGTACGTGGCACGTTGATTACATGTCAGTTTTTTGTTTTCTGTGTGCGAATTACCCCACGTTGTATTAGTTGTGTCCATAGTTTCACTTTCGTTGTTCCACTCCAGAATTGTTGGAGCCTTTTTTGTGACGATGCACAAAAAATATGGCGATCAGTGACTGTCTGAACCGCGTTCGAAATTTAACGTTGCTCTCATTTCGTGATGGTTCTTTGTGATGTTCGCTGACAGAATGAGGGCGAGAACTTGCCGCCGGGCTGGATGGAGAGGACAGATGCGGACGGCAAAGTTTGTGAGTGTTTTGCCATCATGTCGGGG
Source organism: Laminaria ephemera (assembly GCA_036873875.1). NCBI lineage: Eukaryota > Phaeophyceae > Laminariales > Laminariaceae > Laminaria > Laminaria ephemera. Next base: position 106 of record JAYJMJ010264176.1, on the reverse strand, counting down.
CAACGTTCTTGGGTGGTTTAATATGAGGCGCGCGAGCCTTTTTTTCTTGGTTTTCCAAGGAAAAAAAGCCTCTTCATAACGGGTCGTACGAGCGTAGGGTGCCTCG
>JAYJMJ010264166.1:0-14016 GCA_036873875.1 Laminaria ephemera | reverse complement strand
TGGAGATGTATCGTTTTGGTTGTTCCTGAAAGGTAGCCCCCTTCCCGTGGTAGTTGAATATGTGTGTTTTCATGTTTAAACCAAACAGTCTTGTAAACCGAAGGCGTTTCGTGGCATCTGGTGTGGACAGGACCAGAAGGTGACTGGTTGGACTGAAATATACGTTTTCTTTTTCTTTTTTTGTGGTATTGGTGGTTACTGATCATATTGATTTTGCAGGTATCCTTTGTTTGTGTCTACCGTACGTTGAAACTGGTTACAGAATAAGGGAGGGTATGCGTATTCATGATTGGTTATCCTACCACTAGTATTGTTTCAGAACTACGAAATATTTTGAGGACTTGGTTGATCCGCAAGCAAGTTGTTTCGCGTTTTCATTTTGTTTTGCTTTTGCGACAAAATGGGGTGGTCTTGCGGATGATCGAATAGCTTTTGTGGCTGGGAGGGCTTAGGCTGTATTGTGCTTGAAGTTATGACAGCACAGCAGCGGGAGAACATGTATTTGATTAACAGGAGAGGTAGTGAGTAGATCAGACCCACGAAGGGAGTGCTTTCGGTTTTGTGTTGTATCACAAGCGATCTATTGGTTTAGGAGATTTTTAGCGCCAGTTAAATTATATCATGCGAAAAAGGATTTATGCTATCTCGCTTTACCGTCGAGATCTGAGTATCTATGGCGGGAGTACGGGGTTAAAAAGATACTTTTGTCCGGGGGGTCGGGGTTCCTCGCGATCTCGGGCATTGATACTTTTAGCTTTAGTTTTTAGTTTAGGCGCTGCTACTGTAATTTCTTTTGCGATTAATATAGCTTTGCATGGGGGGGGGATTTGTGAGAGGTGTTTACTCGTTGGGACGGGTTTCCTCAACATACCGTCGTAGATTTAGGTCATAGAGTTGTGTTCTATTTTCTTGGTTCGTCACCGTTATGTGAAGAGCCGAGAGTTAGTTTGTATTTAAATTTCAACATTGACGGTTACGTGTCGTTTCGGGTTATTGGCATATTCTTAGGTATTTGAATCTTTACTTCTGTAGTTATATGCGGCTGTGATGACGCATCATAGGATAACTCTCTATCTGGCCTCCTTGCTGGGAGGCTAATGTTAAAAGCCTGAAACATCTGTCTCGACTCATAGTCACGAGCTATCGAACAGTATGCGTCGTTCTTGTGGAGCGGCGCCCACGAGGAAGGGCACGCCGGCACCAGCTCCCGCAGCTGCTCCCTTGCCTTCTGCGCAGGTCGTACAGCGCGGATCACTCCATCGCGTATACCTTCTGAGCCTTGACCTGGAGCGTTCGGTGCGGCCAAAGGTGCGGCACTCCTACTCAACAGCGACAAAGCTTCATGTGATCAAGTACACCCCCCTCCGACAACGTGACGGCGGCGTTCTGTGAAACCACGGAGCAGCCGCCGGGCTGGGACAGGGACTGTCCAAAGGGGATACTACCGGTATACTCGTTCGAGCGACTGGGTGATGATTATTTGTTTTTAAGCAGAAGGCCTCAAAAGTGTTAGTTACCTCTAGATAGCTATCTGTCCTCGGCTGATCATGTCTGCTTTGCATTTGTTGCCCATATGTCGACATTTTTATGTGAACTACCTGGTACCGTTTTGCCTGCTTCGGATGCAGCTTCATCCCCCTCCCTCAAATGTCTTACCAGCTTCGCCCCGGGGGTGTTTATCCCAATGCTTGGGACGGGAAATCATTTCCTATGTGCCCGGGGCGCTTTTTGGCAATTTTCTATTGATGAGGGGCTTTTCCTCCGGAGTATGCTTGTTTTCGGTGAAATCAAGGTCCTGGGGCGTATACTCCGGGTGGGGCGCAAACTGGATTTGTTAGATGTTCGACTCGATGTACATTAGTCGATACATACGGTTGTGTGGATTCATCGTACAGGCATGTTCTTGGGACGAATACAGACTGCTCACACTCCCAGGCTAGTTTTATTTCTTGATATGTCTTATTCCCTTACTTGGCGCACTGTACGGCCGCGAACCGTACTCCGACAGGCGCCGAATCCGTTGGAGGGATCTCTCCGCTTTCGAGCAGAGTAACCAGGTAGAACTATCTGAGGATGGTAGGGTTGCCGCCAAGAAGTACGAGAGCAGTCAATTCTTCGCCTACCGTCGGGTTCTATTTGCTGTAACGTCTGAATGTGTCAGCATGAGGGAGGATGTAGCAGTTGTTGTATCGGCCGTCATTTAGTTGTCCGCCGAGAAGGCAGTGGAGGCTGTTTGGAAGGCGGCGAGCGCAGCCAATCCATCATCCGCGGCACTATAATAATACCAGTAGGCGGCCATGGCGGTTTGGGCAATGTAGGAATTTGGTGAGGGATTTACATTATTTGATTTTTTTGCGGAAAGCCGCGGCAGTACCCGCGGCTAGCCACGGCTTGCCACGGTCACTACCGCGGATTGCCACGGCATGCCACGGCTACCCGCGGCGACACCCACCGCTATCCACGGCATGATGCGGCATTCTGTGGCAACCCGCGGCAGTGCCCGTGTCAATCCACGGCAGGAATTGCTGCGGCTTGCCACGACAAGGTCTACGGCAATGTCCACGGCAATACCTACGGCACGCCAAGGCAAGACCCACGGCTAATGTGGTAAGGCCCACGCAAACGCCCGTGGCTACACCCATGGCACCATCCGCGGCAACCTCCGCGGCAATGTCCAAGACAATGTCCGCGGCAATGTCCACGTCAATGTCCGCGGCAACTTCCGTGGCAAGGCCCACGGTAATTTCCACGGAAACGCTCAGGGAAATGTCCGCGGCAACGCCCACAGCAATATCCATGGAAACGCCCACGGCAATGTCCGCGGCAACCCCCGCGGAAACGTCCGCGGAAACTTCCGCGGCAACTTCCGCTGTAGGGCCCACTGAAACGCCCACGGAAACGCCCGCGGCAACTTCCGTGGCAACTTCCGCGGCAATGCCCACGGAAACGCCCGCGGAAACGCCCACGGCAATGTCCGCGGCAACATAGTAGATACGTCGACCTTGGGCAATTGCAGTGTGTAACGCGGCGTACACTCCTATTTCGAGCGGGTCCGCCGACGCCAATAAGCAATGAGTGCAGGTGGCGATGCTTTTCACGGGTGAGGCGTATGTGACGCGTCTTGTGGCGCCCACATTTTGCAACGGTTTTTGTGTGAGAGAGGGGACAAAACATTCGTGTGTTTTCGGCCCTGTGCGCGGAGACCTGTGGTATGCCAACACGATGCGTGCCGCATGAAAACCCTTGGCGTTTTAATACATGTCTTGTATTTGCGCCGTGCCCGGCCGTATAGTATCAGTGAAGGACAAAAATCAGCTCGGCGAGTGGGGTGAGATGACGCGCCTCCTGAAGGACCGACACGGCAACTCCATTCTGACGCCGTCCCCGTTACGAGTACGAGGACCATCTGCTGTTTAGTGATGGTATCATCCATATATTTGTGTTATGGGCGGTGGTCCGCCTAACTATTGTAACCCGGATGATGGTGTGTTGCTTAGGTTGCAAAACATCCTGTGACCTTGCGTACCAAACGACATTGCTTTTGACTTCCTCTGTTGCGCCTAAGAATCAAGTTATCATGTGCTACCGATGTCAAATTCCACATGGTGCAAACCCATCACCCTCTACTCCAATCGGTACGCAGTGTTTGTAGCGAGGCTAATTCGTCTATTGCTCTCAGGTATCGCCTGCTGTGTACAGAATCTTATGCGTGGAAGAGATTTTCGAAACCTCCATCCGCCTCTCCCCCATACAACAACGTTTGAGTATCTTGTGCGGGACAAACGAGCAGCACCCGATTCTGGCCAGCGGGCGGTCATCTTATCGAAAAAGAGGAAAATTATCCCTTCCGATGGTTGACCGTCCAGATATCGCTCAACCAACAGTGGACACGTCAGTCGTCGACAATGGTTTCCAGGCGCAAGAAGGTTACCAACGAAATAATCAGTTGAACAGCAAAAAGTACTTTCTGCATATCATGTGCTATGGCCGTCCACAAGGTCTAGGGCCCCGTGATTTTGTTTTTCACGCTAACGTAACGATGTGGTCGCCTATAGAACAGTTACCGGTGTGTCGCACTCACCTGTCAAGAATGTGCTGTTATGCACCCGGGAGCGAATCTGGTACGACGCAAGAACACACGCAACGACAGCTCACGATATGCTACCAAAGTGTGCATCGATACGAAGTTCAGTGTTTCACGCCTCCCTGTAGAAGGTCACAACGTATTGTCGACAAGTCTTATATTTGTAACATCTTGGATAGGGCAAATGCCCGCATTTACACAGTGCGTTTGACCGCTTTTATTACACGAGCGGCATTGGGGACCCTTGGAAAACACGTTATGGTTTGGTGCCGCAATGATGATTGGGTGGTACCTATACACAGGCAACAACGTTTTTGTCAAGCACCCGGGTTTCCCGCTATATGTTGCCCGCGGCCGTATTGTTGTAGTCAGTCAGCCTCCAATAGTTCCCTGTGTTAAGCTTTGTTCCGCTTCTCTAACTTTGAGTCTGCATTGTAAAGCTGGTGATGTATTTATTCTACACGACTGTTGTATCATTTGCTGTAACTGCCGCTCCCACGGATGGCAGGTGTGCATACGACTGCGAAGCGATTTCCAGCTGGTAGTTGCCAGTCGTAGTTGGGAACCTGACACATTTCTTCCGCACACGCAGTAGTGAGAATGCGACGTTGCCTTAACCAGCAATGCCAAACAGTTGCCAGGTTAAATGTCGAGGGCAACAAGACGGCGATATTCTGCAAGAAACATGCTGAAGACGGTATGGTGAGTGTCCTCGGCACGCTTACTTGACGCCTGCACGAGGTACCCAATTTATAACGTCGAGGGCAGTAGGGCGGCCGCGTACTGCGAGCAACATGCCGAGGACAACATGGTTAACGTCCAAAGCAAGCGTTGCTTAAACGACTCCTGCACGAGGCACCCGAGCTTTAACGTCGATGGCAGGAAGGCGGGGGTGTACTGCAAGCAACATGCTAATGACGGCATGGTTGACGTCTGCAAGAAGCATTGCGTAGATGACTCCTACACGAGGCGATCGACCTTCAATGCTTTTGGAAGCAAAACGGGGGTGTACTGCAGGCAACATGCCGAGGACGGCATGGTGAACGTGTACAATTTGCGTTGGCTTAAATTGCGTTGCTTACATGACTATTGCACGAGGCACCCGAGCTTCAACGTCGAGGGAAGCAAAACGGCGTTATGCTGTAAGCAACATCCTCAGGTCGGCATGATTGACGTCCGCAGCAAGCTTTGCGCACATGACACCTGCACGAAGTACCCGCCCTTTAATGTCAAGGGCAGCAAGACGGCGGTATACTGCAAGCAACATTCGAAAGATGGCATGGTGAACGTATGCACCAGGAGTTCTTGACATGACTCCCGCACAACAGAGCGCGCGCGGCATATAGCAGCAATTGTTCAGGCGAACACATGCTCCCCACATCAGGGCGATATTTGGGATGCTTCGGAGATGAACTCTGATTCGCCGTTTGAGGTGGTGGGCCGTCGAAAGCGATCAAGACTTCAATTCAAAGGAGAGCAGGCTTCACATACGCCGATCAAAGCCCATTCCGGCGGGGTGTCGCTCAAAATTTGAATAATGGTTCCAGTATGGAAGGTTTTCACGACACCTCAACTTCGCGTGCTTTTCGTGGGCATGTTGTCGACGTCTCGGTCGAAACCGTGACTAAGCGCGCGTGTCAAGCCATTTCGCACATCCCGACACCCTTACCTGACGAGTATTACACTGGGAAACCCGTGACGACCGAAATGGAGCTGGTCGTCAAATTTTAAGACCGTCTTTTAGGTGCCATCAGCACTCCTGCTGTGGTCACCGTCCGGCCAAGACATTTATTAGCTGGGGGGGGGAAGACATTTGTTTGGTGCGGGGGGCAGAGGGGGGTCTCCTTTTGTCCTTGTGTAGGTGTCTGAGCAACTGATCACTCATCACTTTCGAGACAGACGGCTAGAAGGAGGGTGTCGCTTTTAGTCGCTTGTTTTGCTGGGACTGAAAGCATATCCCTCGTGTTTCGGTGTGACAAAATAATCAAGTTTTGTCTGTGTTTGGAGTGGACTAAACTCGATACAATCTGAAAATGCTCGCACCCTTCTCGCCGTGCACTCGGCCATTCACGCGGTAGTGTCTGCTCAGAGAACTATTCGCAAACGCGGCCAGATCCCCGCCTAAGGTCATTCCAGCCTACCTAGTTGGGACCGTGATGTGAAACGTTTTCGACAACCTCAGCCTTGAAAATACCACATAGATTTATATTTTTGGCGTTTCTGTAAATGTTGCTGACCGTTTGAGGTGCCCAAAGAGACTTTAGCAACCCCATCTACTGTATTATTGATATTAATCGCCCTCTGCTGCGTTGCAATTATGCAAGCGTTAAAACCAACACCGGGCGTTTGCTACGTGGCCGAGCCGTTCTCTCGATACATATTTCGGGCCTATTCACCTCTCGGGGCGATACAATAAGGCAAGAAAAAAACAAACACACGTTACACTCTCAGCAACACCACAGCAGCGGGTGTTGGTCATATCGCAATCCAGCAGCACTGACAAGGCGCCATCACCGATAGAACCACCGAAGGCCACTCAAACTCTTCGGGAAGCATGCACCGTATTGGTGCAGCGGCGCCCACGAGTAACGGCACGCCGGCCCCAGCTCGCGAACCTACTCCCGCGCCTTCCGCGCATGTGGTACTGCGCGGACCACTCATTTGCATTTATCGTTCGAGCCCTGACCTGGAGCATTCCCTTGGGCCAATGGGGCGGCACTAATACTCGACAGCTTCAAAGCTGAATGTGATCGACTACACACGCCTCCGATACTCCGACGGCGGCGTCGTGGGTAATCGTGCAGTGGCGGCCTGGCTAGGGCAGGGACTGTGTCCGAACAGGGTATCACCCGTATACTCGATCGAGTGGCTGGGTGGTGATTCTTTTTATCAGACAGAATGTCTTAAACGTGTTGGTAAATCTGTATTATCTATGCCCTCGGCTGATTGTGTCTGTTTTACTGTTGCGCAATACATATACATGCCACAATGTCGACATTTTATGTAAACTACCCTCTTGCCTCCTTCGAAAGCAGCTCAATTCACTATCGTTCGAACGTCTTGCCATCTCCGCTCAGGGGTGTTCACCATAGTAATTTGGAAGGGGAGTCGTTGACTATATGCTCGCGGCGTTTTTCGCATTTTCGTTGTAATGGGAGGTGTTTACTCCGGATTATGCCCGTCTTCTCTTAAAACAGGGTCTCGGGGCGTATACTAGCATTAGTACGGTATTCGACTCGTCGTACATCAATCAATGCGGATGATTTAGTAGACTCATCGAACAGGCATCTTCTGTGGGCGAATGCAGACTGTTAGCACTACCAGGCTGGTTGTTTTTCTTGAGACATATTCCTCTACTTGGTGGTGCCCTGTACGGCCACGCAGCCTACTCCGGGAGACGCTGTGCCGGCCGAAGGAGTCCCTGCGCGGTCAAGTCACCCGGTAGACCTATCAGAGAAACATTGGGTTTTCGCGAAGATGCACGAGAACAATCAATATTTCGCCTACCGTCGGGTTCTATTGGCTGTAACGTCTGAATGTGTCAGCATGAGGGAGGAGGTAGGAGTTGTTGTACCGGCCGTCGTTTCGTTTTCTGCCGAGAAGGCGGTGGAGGCGGTTTCCAAGGCGTCGAGCTCAGGCAGATCCATCACCCGTGGCACTGTAATATTTAGAGTAGGCGGCCATGGCAGTTTGGGTAATGTAGGGATTGGGTGGTAACCTGGGCATTATGGTCGGTCCTAACGTTGTTTCGGGGGACGTGGGACGCTGGTGGCAAAAACCTATGCCTGTGGATATGCGATTGGACGCCAGTCGTCACATAGCCGTCTGTTTCGGGTCAGCGCTAAACATCTAGGTGTGGCTATTATGAGCAGCGGAATCTGAGCGACCGAAGCATGCGAGGATTTTGCAATCCTCTTATTAGAAGATCGTAATATACGTGGGTGATGTATGAGGGGCACGTTGAAAAACACACGACGAGATCGATAACGTCTTTTCAATGGTAATGGGTTCTTTCTGGGGTGAGGTGGGAGGTGGAAGATGTGATACGTGATTTTTCGTGTTCTTTCTGCTGTGCGCGACAAAGGTAGCCTGTATTTATACACAACCGAGTTCAAAGATAGGGCGTTTGTAACATCTTCACCCTGCTGCCTCTTTTCTTTGCAAGGCGCGCCAATGTGGAAGAGCTATGCCGTCGTAGGTGCCCTCAAACAAACGCCTCACCTGCCAGGTACGTGGTCATGTGTAAAACCACAGGGTTTCAATCGTGCCAATTGGTTTACACACAGGCACCTGCACGCACAGGACTATCGTCAACAAACGACTGGTCGGGGGTGCCTTATCACATAATTGAGATCGATCGGTGAGCGAGCGCACGGCTTCTCGAGGCCTGTCTGGTTTGCCGTGCTTGGCTTTGTCGGTTGAACTGACAGCGCTGTCGTGGTCGTTTGCTCGAAAAAGGAACAACCACAGGATTTGTACTTAATTGGCAGCTTCAATGAGAGGGGGAAATACTATTTGGTGTTTTGTTTATTTTGCACGCCAGTGCTGCCATGGGGAAGACGGACTTCGGGGCACGACTCGACACAAGCCCGTTCGATGGTGGTGGTGGTTGTGCTGGTAGTAGGGAGGGGGGGGGGCTCATTTCATTCATAGCGGTAGTCATGTGACCATTGACCGTCGTATCCCTAAAATGCCGAGACGAGCACGTCGGGTTTTCACCGACCAGGCAGACACCGCGTGCACCACGCGCAAACCCCCGTGAGGTGTTCGACGAGTGGCATGACGGGTGAGCTGCTTCCTACTAAAAGTCACTTGTGAGGCGGACTTCCGCACCTTGTGCGTTCTTTCTAGCATATCGGATGACAGCTTCGAATGAATTAATTTGTTTTGTGGTTGGTTGGGTCGCTTCCAAAAACAGCGAACGGGGGGGGGGGTGGTTTTAGTGGTACCTAGTCTTTGTCTTGTGGTTCACAATTCCAAAGTTGTTGTTTTACAGCAGCAGAAGCAGCTTCAGAGGAGCCACCTACTTTTGAGCCCATTTGCCGTTATGGTGCAAGTAGCATCTTCGGGCACGAGTGGAACCCGCCTCCGGTGTCCCATATACTACCGGGATTTCTGGCTGGCACCGTCTAGTATTTATGGCCGGTATAGTGCCGGTAATAATGCCATTCGCACCACTTGACACCGCTTTCGAAATCCTGTATACATCCGTTTTTGTTAGCTGGCGTATTTTTGGGAGACCACCACTCTATGGTATTCACGTATTCCGGTTAAACTGTTGTTTCCTTAAAAACAAACAATTAAATCATCACATGCATTAATACTAGGCTTGATTCTAACACCCATAACGAGTCAACTGGCCCGCTCATACGACGCCAGAGTCCATGTATCGAATACCTAGTGCTGTATACACCATTGTTCGTGTCACATTTTCGCACCCGGGACAGCTCATGAGCTAGTTCATCTGTCGTGTATAGCTCACGCTTTCAAAATATGTGAAGATGAGCTATCCCATAAAGCTCAAGCCACGGAAAACACGTGTAGCTCATGCAGTCCCTTAAAGCTCATCCCGGTGAAACAAGTGCGTGGCTCATGTAGCTCCTATCGCTCATGCTGGGCAAATCGGTGCATGTGAGCTATCAAATTTAGCTAAAGCTTTGAAGCCATGTGCAGATGAGCTACGTCCTATAGCGCATACCGGGAAAACATGTGTAGCTCGCGTAGCTCATATAGCCTACCACCGAGCAAGCCTCGAAAAACGCTAGCTCGAGCTACGGTAGGCTGTTAAGCCCTGGGTTCTGAGTATCCACAAGTCGTGTGAGGGTTGTTTGCCGTGTGTCCAACCAAACCAAAACACGATCGCACCACCGTCCGCTCAGCATGCGTGTGTGTTCAACAAAATACGCCAACGCACAACCTTGTGCCCTAGCATATATATATATATATATATTCTACTCATGAGCTAGCTCACCCATCGTGTTTAGCTCTCGCCTTCAAAACGGGTTCAAATGAGCTACTCCCTATAGCTCCTCCCGTTTTAACATGTTCACCTCTTGCAGATCGCATAGGTTTCGCTGAGCAAATGGGTGCAGATGAACTAGCTTCTATAGCTCAAGCTTTGAAAACATGTGCAGATGGTCTACGTTTATAGCTCAAGCCGGGAAAACATGCGCAGCTCACATACCTCGCATGGCTCACCGGTGAGCTACCGTCGGAAGAAGCTAGCTCTAACTGCGGCGAGCTGCTCTGTCCGGGGTGCACGCATTTTATACAATTAGGCCTTCCGAGAACCAGGCACCTGGATTATGTGTGTGCGCGTGCGTTCTTCACATTGGGGATTCAGGCCGTGGAGGATCCAAATCACCCCTCGTTCCCGGGTTTCCGGTTCACTCCAATGTATAATTTTTGTATCGGTGCAGTTTATTATGCCGCATTTTATACACAGTGCATTTCGACCTTCAACTACTGGTTGCCTCTGCAGAGCGGGTGCATCATGGTGGTGATGCGTACACAGTAGCTCGTGAATATATTCTGATTGGCCGTCCGCACTCTTTCAGCGGAGATCTACACCTCGACTTTGGGGTGCTGCAGTGGTCGAAAATCGTCCAAATTAAGAAGACAAAACAGTACGAAACAACAACTGCCAGCTGAACGTTTGTACTTTGCGTGACGAAAGCTACACACCATCACAAGCAATCATATCCCGCCAAATTATCCTCGCATAATATGAAGTGCATGACGACATCGGGTGAAGCGAGTATCAGTCATAGGCAGCCAGAAATGGCTCACGACGTGTTTTCGTTGAGTCAAAGTTGCGAACCCGCATCAACAAAAAATAAAGAAATTGCCCAAATATCCACGACTTTGTAAAGTTTGCGAGGTAGGTTGTCCCACCATGGCTACAGTATGTACGAAGAAGCGGCTTTCACCAAACTTTAGCTGGAATTTTCGTGAATCGTTTTTAGTACTGTAAATTCGTACCCGAACGACGTGGACACAAAGCAATTTCCTCTCTTTTTGAGGTAGTCAAGTATTAATCTTAAACAAAAGCAAAAAAGGCGAAAAAGCCCTGAATGTTTCAAGTATTGCACAGGTTTGGTTTTGAGAACAACGGATCCTTCTTGGAAAACTCTTAACTGTTTGATCAGGTCGTTTGTAATTTTTGGCCAAACATCTAATCAAATCTACTTGACAGCATATTCCTTAGAGATCCCCCGCGGCCTTCAACTGTTAACTCCACGCATGAACATTCAGGACACCCAATTTGTTGCCTATGCCGCATCCAAGAGAGACAGACGATCGCGCGATAGCAAGTAAGACATTGTTAAAAAGAAACGTGTTTGCGCTGTGACGCGCATCGCTTACGCGATATATAACTTAAACTTAAGATCGAAAGACTTTGGCCGCGGATACTCGAAAGGTTTGTTCTTGTTTTTTTGTAGAGGATGCGGGTACTTCGTCTGATGTCCGAACCTCATCCAAAGTGTAGATTATGTTGACGTGCAGAGGAAGAGGGGGGATGGTGCGCGGAATCGTTCGCACGGCAGGAGTTTCGTTAAACCCCACCACGAGCCCCACGGTCTCAACCAGTACCTCCTGCGTGGACAACAACTCGTCCATGCTGAAAACGTACGTCATCTTGTCCACGGCCATGTCCGGGTACAGTTTTATCACAAACTTCAGAAGGCATATTTAATATCTCTGTGCGTAGCTTTCGCGCCTCCCACTCGAAGAGTGAACCATTTCCGCCCACCAGCACCTTCATAAGGTGCCCCTTCACCACCTGTCCACCCACCGATCCGACCCGGGTATCCGTGCTTGGTGGCGATGTTGCCGATAGAACCCCGACAGCGTACGTGGTGGGCTCATTGCGTTGGGAAGGAAGCTTGAAAAGTATTGCAAATGGTTCTCCGACCCGCAGCCGTGTAGCGTCGTCGGTCTGGTCGGTGCCGGGAGCATCTACTGGCACCTCGTCTGAAGGGGTTGTGAATCCACGCACACGCGCAAGCCGGTCGCGCGAAGCGTTTCGGAAATCCTTTCCAGTGTATTCCTTCAGCGCCGATGCGTTATGGACCTGCCAGCAGACGATTAAGAAGGGGACATGCAAAACAGACATGACTCACTGGTGCAAGTGGTTTATTCTACAGACTGAAAAATAGTCGAAATTGTGTCAAGGAAGTAATATTGCAGTTGGACAAGGTCGTGCCTTCATTGACGCACCTTTTTGTCGCCGAGGTCAAGGTACTGCGAGTGTTTCGTCGGCCCTAGATCGTTCGTCTCCAGCACCTGATCGATGATGACGTGGTCTGGATTCCCGCCGGCTGCGTCTTTGTGTGGTGTAGAAGTCGGAGGATTTGAGCCACCAGTCGCCGGCTCCTCGCGAATGGCACCCTCGGGATCGTAACCCACGTCGGGGTCAGATGGTGGTCGCATGCCGGTCATACCTTGATTTGACCATCCAGGATAAATGCAAGCGTAACGGGGCTCAAGTCGGGTTACCACGTGTGATCAGGATGGCATGTGAGTGGCATGCGAAGCGAGTGGCATGCGAACCGACAGTATCATATCGGCAAAATACGAACTTGTGGGTGCCGGCAACACGAAATCCTTTCGCAAGAACCTGCCGGAAATTGGCGTGATACCGCGGATATTCGACAGTTTGTTTTGTAAGCCCGCTTTACGAAGACGTGGCTCAGTTACTTGTCATACCCCGCAAACTTCACACCATCACGCATGTACGGTATGAATGATTTAGTGGCTTCTGAAGAGAGACACAGGAAACACAAACCTAATACCGTGTACGAGGTACGTACCCGAAACGTCAGAGCATGGTGATGTTCCCGTCCCTCAAGTCCTCGAGCGTCTGCTGTGACACCTCGGTGTAGTCGGAGCGGCCCCGCAAGGACGCAGACGCGTCCGCCTACCCCCCTTTTCACCATGCGATCACTTGCACAACCTGCACGTCACAATTCCCTGGAGGTCCCCCCTTCTCCCACGTTAGGACGTTCATGTGGTCGAGAGTCTCATTCAAGCGCCTGGCGACCTTTGTCCAGTCCGGGTGTTTGTTGTAGATTTCCTCTAGCACAAGCGCGGCACCTAGCCGATCGGCGAGTTCCTTAGCGTCGACATTGCTGGCGTGCGTCAGAGTTCGCACCAAAGCGATCAAATTCTCGAGGCCGTCGGTGCCAACATGCCAGAGAAACATTTGCCCCGATGGGTAGTGCTGTTGCGCTTGGCGGACACAGTGGAAGAGAGCGCGGACCATCGCTTGTATGACGTGTTAAAGATGCTCCGTCATGAACGATGTCCGGTGAGCGCGAACGAGGGTGAGGAGCAGGTGCGACACGCACGACAGTCCCTGAAGAAGCCGACCAACGCCCTTCGAAGGGTCGCACAACACGGCCAGGTGCGGCTCACGTATAGCCGATTTCACCTACGCGGCATTATGAATGCACAGGAGTCGCGTTTTGACGCAAACCGGCCATTTTGTGCGTATTTTATATTGCGGAGTGTTTATGTACGAGTTTATGCAGGAGTTTGAAACTACAGCAAGCAGCCTTGATGAGCCTTCAATGATATGAGTGTGTTTGCCGCGAGCCAACCTCGACTCAACATATCGTGATTCGCGTGATTAATGGTACATACAATGGTCAGGGTACAAGCTTTGAAGTATGGCCAGGCCGTGCGGGGCATACTGGCCATACCGAAACAAAAGTAGTCCCACGCGGCAGGTAGTATAGTGCTACGATATATATATATATATATATTCTCACTTTTTTACTTTCCAGCTTCTGGACAAGCCGTGGTCATAGGTGTCGTCCCTTCTCCCCCCCGGTACGTGCCTTCGTTTAGATCGCGCAGAGGGTTCAGCATTCCCAACTCTCGTCGATTTTCATCGAATTTTGCTAACTCACGCTCTCGCGCTTTCCGCA
>JAYJMJ010264158.1:0-14017 GCA_036873875.1 Laminaria ephemera | reverse complement strand
AGCAAGCGCACAGCGTGGCACAGGGCAACCAGCTCTGCACAAGTAGCCCTTGGCATTATCAAATCGAAATCATGGGTTTCTTCTTTCTGCCCCCTTCACATTTTCTTGCCTTCTTCCTCGCGCGAGTGTAGCGGGCGGCTGACGCCGCCCGCGGAGCGGAGCCCTTGTACCATATATTACTACATACTGTAGAATGAAGAGAATGTGACAAAGGGCAAACAAAAACAAAAAACCCAAACGAAAAGCTTAAGACCTGTGGTAGCCGAGGGCGACGTTCAGTCGGGATGCCTATTCGGGTCCGAAGGGCGGATAGCTTTCTCTAGCCAAGTGCCCGTGCCCCCCAGCGTCCGCCACCGTAACCCTCCAGCTTGTGCCGATGGCAGCTCGCTCCCACACGTCGTTGGATTAACCATCATGTCCAACGGCACAGCATCACGTGTGATCATGCCGGTGTCCAAAGCTTGTACCTGCATCTCATCAGGCTGCGTTTCCTCGCGTAGTTCCACCTGGAGTGAGAGTCCTCGCAGATCGAGTGCGATAATCGAATACTTCAAAATGTCGGATTGGGTGTGCTCGAGTCGTTTCTATATTTTGCAGATCCCATCGGATTTCTCCGCGGTTTGATCGTATCGGCCAAGCTGGATAGCCTCTTCGAGTTTATTCCACCTTGCCAGCAGTAATCGCAGCTCCACCATCCTCGTCCGTTGGAACCACTCCGCTCTCTCTGTCATCTCCACCAACGCCCTCCAGGCCTCTTCGACCTCGCCCTCAGGCATGGTTCAAGTAAGAGTACCCACAGCTTTCTCCCTAACCCGGGAGTGTCCTCACAGCACCCTAGCTCCTTTTCATCGGCCGAAGTACTTCTTGATTAATCTATTACGGGGGAAAATAGTAATCAGGACCAAATATGATTAGTAAAAACAGCGGAATATATAGGTTTCTGTGTATATCGTGGGTCCTGATTACTATGGTCCTCCGAAATACTAATCGTGTTTCCTGACCAAAGAGGCATCAAAGGGTTTACCCGCTGGCGGACAGTAGCTGGGTGGTGGGGTCGGTTGCCGACAGAGAAGTAAAAGTATCAATATATTAAGCGCGCTCCCCGAGCGCCCATGTAGCCATCATCCAAATATAGAGTACAAGTAGAAGTCAAGAATACGCGAAGAAGGGCGGGAGCGCCATAAGAATGCAAATCCCGACATCCGAATTTGCCGCTACTATGCAGCCAACCTATACAATTCCCTAATGCCATCAACGATAGTCATATCCATAACACGTACCAAAGCACAACCAACAGGGTCCTTGTTTTTTGGCACCGTCAAAATTAGAAACTCGCATAAATATTGGCAGTACAGTACACGTTTGTCGTTGTTGCGTTCCTGAGCCGAGTGGTGCCATGTGACCGGTGTAAGCGATCAACGACTCGATAGCAGCAGCAGCAGCAGTGGTTTTTAGTTGCATATTTTTAGTTTTTGCACAAACCGGGATTCAAGGTTTTTGGTGTCAATGCCCCGACGTCAACAACATTACGTACGTCCTTATCAGTGTCCAAGTTCGATCCTTCGGGGCATGGGACGCTTGGGAAGGGGAAACCGCCGAACGTAAAAGGACGACTGCAGCATCGGCCACACGATACAGCCCGGGTTCCTGATGGGGTGTGATGTGTGTCCGGGCTGCTATGTAAGGAAACAGGTGTACGACTTGCGCGCGCAGTATGGTAATACTCGATATTGCCGCGCATACACTGACTTTCGCGTATGTCTGGTAGTAGTGCTTAGAAGGGGGGGGTGCACTCGTTAGAGCGGGGGGGCGACACGACAAGCGAGGAAACGTTTTTTTTTCTTCCAGTGGTTAAGGGGTAAGTGCAGGACACAAGGGACCTCAGTAATATTGAGCAAAATGGGAAATAACGCCCCCCTCTTTTGCCACCTCCGAGTCGGTGTTACGAGCCATGCGTTACCGCCGAGAACTCCACGCATCGAGAGAGGTTGCGGTCTTGCGCATGCTTATGCTTTGGTGGTGTGGCTCGAACGAGCTTCGCCAGGAACCTGGCATGTGCCAGGAGCCTGGCGCGTGCCAGGAGCCTGGCGCGTGCCAGGAGCCTGGCAATACGGAAAGCTACCCCCCCTCCCCCCCACCGATGGCAGGGTTGAAGGGTTTTCCTGGGGGACAGATGCACCCCCCCTGTATGAAGAAGCCGAAAGTAGTACAGAAGGACGAAGGTGTTACTCCAGTATCTTGAGCAGGTGATGTCACGCCACAGGTGTCTCTAATTGTTTTTGGACGTTTCTCTTGATATAATTATTGTCTCTTTTGAAGCCAAGCAGGGGTGCTTGTGGCTCATTGATGTTGTGAGCAGAGCGGGGAGGAAAGGGGGTTGGGGGCGGTGCTTCGACTCGGTTCTGACACCGCGGCTTGAACTTAGCTAGATCTATATATCATCCCCTCTATCCCGTACTTAAATCGTGCGCATACATGCTGAATACTCGTATCGAAATAAACTAGATATACTATATAACATGTCAATTCCAAGTAATCTCCCGGCCTAATGTACCGTGCCGGTCGGATAGTCCGACGCACATACAATCACGATATACTGTCGTGCTATGTCGATCATTCTACGATACGATTATGACCAACTATCCTACCCCTGTATGGTAATATTCCGTATATTGACGACTCTTACGAACACCAGACCTCCTCGAGAGGGGTTGTCTTAGTCGACTAGCTACGACTGAGCCAAATGGTTGTCTTCTAGCTACGTATCAGATAACCAGGCATTGTTGTTCGATAGAACTGCATGTGTACTAAATGACTAGGGCTTGCCAATGGTTGTCTGTAGTTAACAGATCTAGACGCACTATCACATTAGCCCACGCTGAATAGTCGTAGATGCAGATCACGCGACGATACAAGAATGGCTATCAACCATTCAGAAATCGGAAAGGAGTCGAAAATGCGGCTATTCAAAACATAAAAAGAAAACAAAAGCTATAGACTACCCCACACCTCGTAATGAGGCTGAGACGCCTCTAGAAAGAGTTAACCCCTATCTGGGATAGAAGGGGTGACGATTTCTTGTTTACGTAAGTCAGACCCTAAGACGGGGATACGACAATATGGTATCAAATTCCAGACGTTGGGTCAACACTTAATGGTGGTGAATGGGAGACACCAAAACAGAACGCACGAAAGATCACACTGTAGACGAGTTAACGAAGCGCTAAGGGGTGTGTGTCCGACGGGAACAAACCAAGGCAACGGAGAAAATCAGGAGCAGAAACAGGATGTACTAAAATTATCGCTGTGGTATAGCCAAGACAATGGCAGAACGGGGAAATGATCACACTGTAGGAGAGACACAATAAAGGCTCAGTGCTGCGTGTCCAACTGAAAGAGACAAAAGCCAAATCGTACGAAGGAGCACACTGTAGGAGACACAATAAAGGCTCAGTGCGGTGTGTCCAACGGAAAGAGACAACAACCAAATCGTACTAAGGAGCACACTGTAGGAGACACTATAAAGGCTCAGTGCTGTGAGTCCAACGGAAAGAGACAACAACCAAAACGTACGAAGTAACACAAAGGACATATATATTGCACCAAAACTGAAGAATAGCACGATGAGTCGCGTGGCTTGGCACTCCAGGAAGGCAGCCATGCTCTAATAGCTAAACCGGAACTCTACCCAAAGACATCGTCGCGCGGCAAATGTAAGCAACTAACCGCCGCAAAAGTAAACGCTTAGCCGTGGGCTTAACGAGGAAGGCTATGAAATCGGAATCTGCTGCTTACCAAACTTAGAAGACACAGCTTAAAAGGATGAGAAAAGGCGGTACGAACGGGCAACTAGGAGGGGGTAGTGTCTACTCCACGGGGTGTGTTGGGGTTCCGCAACACCGCGCGAGCGAGTCCCCCGGCCAGCGAACGCTGAAGGCACCAAGATCCGTAGATAGCGTCCGGAGGTGTAGTGTAAGATGTCGGCAGGAGGTCGATTTTGATCGGTTCGGGGTCGTCGAGGAATCGGACGATGTAGGAGTTGCTTGAAAAAGTGTCCGGCTGGGCGCGATGCGCGATCTTGCCTAGCCACCAGAAGTTGTTGCGGGCCTTGTACCAGATGTGTGCCCCGGGAGGGAGGGTTGAAAAGCAGAAGTGCTTTGGCCAAAGAGTGCGCGGGACGAGGCCGTAACCAGGGGCGAGGTATATTTCGCCCCGAGTGCGCAAACAGTTCGCGGTGTGCGGCGCCGATGCGCATCTGGCGGTATAAGCGGTTCGCTTGCCGGAGTTGCGTTGGGGTGCCGGACCAGTACCGGAGGATGTGGGATCGGAAGTGCTGGAGGTCGAGCTCACGTTCCCAGGAAGGGCTTAGAAGCTGACTGCAAAGAATCTCGTACAACACCGAGATGACGCCCCACGGCCGCGAACAAATTGGTGGCCCGAGATCCGTTCAACCTCGAGGCGTTCAGGCGGCGGTGAGACATTGTCGAGGGTAACGTGGTAAGGGGGGGATTTGTTCGCGAAAGAGTTGAGGACTATGTGGTGAGGCCGGCTGGTAGATGGGTGGGTAGGTCGTGGGTATCGTTGGGGTTGTGGCAGCACTTGCACCGGACGACGGAGACGCGGCAGTTGGAGTCGCGACCCGGTATATCCGAAGGAAGGTCGAGGTAGAGTAGCCTGTTGTGCAGAGCACGGTGGTCTGGTGTGGCGGAGGCCGGTGCTCGGCCTACGGCGAGGATTTTGAACGGGCCGATCCAGTTGAAGGAGAGCTTGGTGTTGAGGACGATGGCGTTGGTCCCTTTTCTTGCGCCCTGGCGGATGGTAGCGGCAGTGTTGTAGACCCACGCCCAATCGCCTGTGGAGAACGGTAGAGATCGGCGGAGGTCGTCCAGGAGTGGGGCGTTGCGGCGGTCCAGGCATGAGACGGTGATGGCGTAAAGTGCGCGAACAGCGCGGTAGGCTCCTTGTTGACGGTCGGTGGCCAGGGTCATATCTGCCAATTGGTCGCGGTTTAACCTTCTTAGCACTAGAACGCTATAGGGCCCATGAAATGGGCCCAAATTTTTGTGGTGTTACTTGGTTTTAGAGGCATGCTCTTTGAGCAGACTTTGAATGCCTCGTTTACCACGCCAAAGCTTTGAAAAATGATGTACTGTCTGCTGTGGAGGGCCCAAAGAGTCCGGGCTCTTTTGACATGGTCGTAGTTGATTTTTTTTTGCGATTTCCGAGTGGGTGCTAAGAGGGTTAAGCTTTGACGTCCGCCAATGTTCGGAGTGTCGAAGAGATAGTGTTGTTAACGGTCGGTGGCCAGGGTTATATGTGCCAATTGGTCGCGGTTTAAGCTTTGATGTCCGCAAATGTTGGGAGTGTCGAAGACGGTGAGCGGGAGTCGAGGAAGTCGACCCAAGTGTACTTGGTTCGGCGCGAGTCCGGTAGCGGCGTTAACTGAGTTATTGTAGGCGCTCTCCACGTCAGGAAATTGAAGGTCCCAGTCGTTTTGTTGACAAGCATCAGAGCCATCGTGTAATTGACGCGCTCAACACCGCCGTTGGTGCAGGGGTGGTAGGAGCTGGTGTTGATGTTGTGTATCCCG
Source organism: Laminaria ephemera (assembly GCA_036873875.1). Taxonomy (NCBI): domain Eukaryota; class Phaeophyceae; order Laminariales; family Laminariaceae; genus Laminaria; species Laminaria ephemera. The sequence continues at coordinate 8,427 of JAYJMJ010264158.1, read as the reverse complement.
AGCCGTTTGTAGATGGCGAGGGCGACTTTTGAGGTGAATTGGAGTCCATTGTCGGAGACGAGAGTAACGGGGTATCCCCATAGAGGGACATAGCGGTCCATGAGGATGTCGATGGTGCCGGCGGCGGTGAACTGGGATTCGGTTGTGGCGTACATGTTGGCTCGGCGGCTGAAACGGTCGGTGAGGAGGAGGAGGATGTAGACATTGCCCCGAGGTGTAATCGGAAGAGGTCCAAAATAGTCGACGCTTACTTGGATCCCGGGGCCGTTGGGTAGCGGTAGGGAGAGAGTGGGCCAGGGAATGGTTTGTCGCAAAGTTTGCGCGCCTCACTTGAGGCAGCGGCGGAGCGACCACCGGGTAGATTTGTCCATGCGTATCCATCAAAAAAAGCGCTTGATCATGCTGAGTGTGCGGGAAGTGCCAAGGTGGTAAGAGGTGGTGGAGAGGCACGTGTGTAGGACCCACGGACGCATTAGCATTGGAACGTAGATGCGCGGGGTTAGGTCAGCGGACTGTGGTGATGGCATTGTGGGCGGCCGGTGGACGAGAAGAACGGTGTCGTCGTCCTTGCTGTGGAGTTGGGCGTTATCGGCTAGGAGAAGAACTTCGGAAAGTGACGCGCGCTACGATAGAGGTAGCACTTTTCGGCTTTTTTGTTTCTGAACGACGGGGTTCCTTAACCCAAAATCGTCGGAATGTCGTTCTTGTTTTTCAATCTGAGTTTTTTTGTATACGTAGGCCATGGATTTGTTCATCGGGTTGCACTTTCGGTTTACTCAAAATTAGCTTAGGTGAGGTTCAGAGGTCCTCAAGTCAGGAGCCTCAGGAAAAAACTGGTGCACCTCTATCGTAGCGTGTGTCAAGTGTTGGCCCGCGGAGGCGGGGAATGAAGCCCAGCAGGTTGTCCGGCGCCGGGGAAGGGGAGCCCACGGAAAGGAATCGCATGGTGGCGGAGCAAAGGGAGTTGTTGCATTGTTGACGTGCCCAGTCTGTATGGGTGAATTGGTCGATGCAGGAACGGAGATGGGCGTTGTCGATAGGTTCGATGGCGGGCTCCGGGAGGGGAGCGGCTGGTGTCGAAGGATTCTGTGTAGTGGGTGGTGTCGTCGCCGCTCTTGTGGCTGGCGGTAAGGTGCGGGGGACGGCTGATGTTGAAGGGGTCCGTGTAGGGGGTGGCTTCGTCGCCGGTATTGCGCCTGGGGGTAAGGCGCGGGTTGGGGCGGTGTTCGACTGTTGGGGTCTTGGTTTAGGCCTGGTTCGGAGTGGAGGCGGTTGGCGGCGGAGTGTTTGCTGTGTTAGAGCCGCGGTGGTGGTTGCTCGGTAGTTGAAGCCGTGGGTGTCCGGGGAGTTGCAGCTGCGGCAGCGCAGCGATTCCGGGTCCGAGAAGAGATCAGATTCGACGACTGAGGAGGAGAGGACGATGTAGAGACGCCCGATGTGGGCGATGGGGAGACGATGGGCGGCCTGAAAGCTAAGCCAAGAGGAGCGCCATCGTTCACGGTGACTTTCTCGGAGTCGGAAGGGGAGGCAGTGTTGGATTTTTGGGCAGGAATTTGGCCGACGGAAACGTTGATGGCAGGTCGGCGGCGGGGTCTTGAACAGAGCTTGGACCGCCGAAAACGCAGTGAGGCGAGTTGGCGGTGGGGTCTTGGACAAGGCGTGGGCCGGCGGAGTCGCTGAGGAACGACTCGGCGGCGGGGTCTTGAACAGGGCTTGGACCGGCGAAAACGCTGTGATGCGAGTCGGCGGTGGCGTCTTGGACAAGGCGTGGGCCGGCGGAGTCGCTCTGAAACGACTCGGCGGCGGGGTCTTGGACAGAGCTTGCACCGGCGAAAACGCTGTGAGGCGAGTTGGCGGTGGGGTCTTGGACAAGGCGTGGGCCGGCGGAGTCGCTGTGAAACGACTCGGCGGCGGGGTCTTGGACAGGGCTTGGGCCGTCCGAAACGCTGAAAGGCGAGCCGGCGGCGGGGTCTTCAACACAGCGTGGGCCGGCGTGCCGACGACGCCAAATATTAAGGTGCTGGATGAAGTACAGGACGAAGGTTGTACAAAAGTGCCTTGGGCAGGTGATGTCACGCCGCAGGGGTCTAACTCTTTTTGACTCGTTTCTGTTGATATTATTGTGGTAACTCTTGAAACCAAGCGGGGTGCTTGTGGCTGATTGATGTTCTGAACAAGGCGGGGGAGGAGAGGGGGTGGGGCGGTGCCTCCCTGGCACCGCAGTTGAACCCGAATCCATATCTCATCCCCTGTCCCGTACATATATCGTGCCCGTATATGCCAAATACAAATACCAAATGTGCTCGTAGGTATACTATCTAGTACATTAACTCTAAGTAGTTTCTCAGCCTCCTAAACTGCGACGTTGGATAACCCGACGCACATGTCGTGCTTGTGTCGATCATTCTATGATACCGTTATAGTCAACTATCCTATCCCTGTATGACAATGTGCCGTATTGGCGACTCTTACGAACACCAGACCTCCTCGAGACCCTAACCCTAACCCTAACCCAAACCCATACGAAATAAAGGCCGAAAAACGTGCCGCGACGTGCCACGACGTGCCACGGGGCAAAACGGTTGGAAATGTCTAATAATGTGTATCACTGCCATTTCATGGGCCCTGTAGCGTTCTATTAATAGTGCTAAGGGTTAAACTCACTACCTGGTACTAATAATGGTATTCACTCCTGAGCTTGAGGATAGCAGCAGTAAGGGAAGATGCTACGAAGGAGGCCGGACAAGGTCAAGACAAGAGGTCATCAAGCTTGCCATGTCGGGGTACCCCTACCCCCTTTTCAAAAACGCCTACGAGTACAAATCGGGTTGGAAACCCCCTCCCTGATGGCTGTTGGCTCCCGCAGTCGGCATCAGCAGCACAGCAGCACCGATCGCAGACCGCATACACTTGACACAGGCACAGACAGAGGTAGATAGCAGTTGGCTATATACCGTAAACACGTAACAAAAGACTCGTCCAACTTTCGTCACACGAATTTCCAAGGTGATTTTCTCGACAACGGGGAGAGTGTAATGCCAAACGATACGTCTATGGAAAGATCGAAGGGTGAGATGTTTCCAAATTGCGCCATTCTCGTTGTGTGCACCCCCTTGGTTTGGAGAAAGTCGGCTCGGAAATTCACCTTAAGGGGGGGTGCTATCTTGCGTGTTACCAGGTATGTGATCATATGATACGGTAACACGCTACCACCATGCTACACTCACGCCCAAAACACCCCCAGTCGGACGAATTTCCGAGTTGATTCTCTCGATAACGGCGGGAGTGCAAACGCCGAACGATGCGTCTATGGAAGGATCTCGGCTACCGTATAGCTTTTCCAAATTGCGCCGTTCTCGCTGTGTGCGCCCCTCTGGGTTTGGAGAAAGTTGGCTTGGAAATTCATCCAGGGGGTGTGCTGTCTTGCGTGCTATACATTCTACATACGGTGTGATACCACTCTAGCATACCACCATGGTAAGGCTGGCGAAACGGCTTGCTTATCCTCCGGTGAGTGAGTACCAGGTGGTGAGTACGTAGTGCGACAAAAAAATGAACTACAGATATAGAAAACAGTGGAAAATTGTATGTGTCACTAATGTAGTACCTGGTACAGGCGTTTATTGAAATCGTTTTTTTTGCAGGTGTCCCCTGTTTTGGCGGTCAAGTTGTTGAGACTCTAGGGGTTAACTGCTTGTCAGTCGGGCAAGCGGTTAAGTGCGGCCCCCTTTATCGCTGTACATCGTATCATATCATACCGGTAGCAGCTTCGGCAGCAAGCAGCAAGCAGCAGCAACAAATGGTGGTACACCAGTGTAATATTGATATTATATCATACCGGTACAACCAAACCAACTGCGTGTTTTCGTTTTATCGTTAACCTGGTACAACCGTTGTGTACCGTTTGTATGCTGGCACAGACAGCAGCAGCGGTAGCAGGGGTATAATATGAGAGTAATTTAAGTTGTTACGTATCAGGTATGTGGTACTAGTATTTTTCGTTTATTAGTAGGGTTAACGTTAGGATCAGGGTTTTTAGAGATGTAGGGCTGTTACTATTTGGCTGGACTTTACGGCTACTTATTAGTTGAGTAGCGAAGCCAGCCGACTAGCTGACCTTTAGTCGACTAAAGTCAGGCGAGCGAAGCTATCAAATAAAGCCCTCCCCCCGGCGCAGGGGGCGGGGCGTCCGCGGGAGCCTCTGGAGAATCCCACTGACGGCTCCGCCGGACGAAAAAAATCCGCTATTTGGCTTCATTTTACGCACAAAATTGTATTATACCAGGTATCTGGTACAACCTAACAAGCCTTCCTATAAACAAGCCAAAGAATCGGATAGCTGGCACCGCTGCAACTAACCCTAATACTTAACCAATTACCGATAATCACTAGAGTAGTCGGCGACTGAAGAGTCAGCCAGCTCACAGCCTGACGAGTCGACGACTTACAGTCAGACGCATCGCTCGGCGTTTATATGGTGATAGTGGGTTAACCTCGTAACCACTAAGGTCGATTTCGCTGGTTCGAGCCCCCCCCCCCGAGTGCATACTCGTACTCGTATTATAGGGACTTTTTCTTGTGCAAAAAAATGACTTGCGGAAAGCGCGAGAGCGTGAGTTAGCAAAATTCGATGAATAATCGACGAGCGGTGGGAATGCTGACCCCCCTGCGCGATAAAAAGGAAGGCACGTACCGGGAGGGAGAAGGGACGACACCTATGACCACGGCTTGTCCAGAAGCTGGAAAGTAAAAGTGAGATAAAAATAATAATAATAATGATAATAATAATAATATTAGTAATAGTAATAGTAATAATCATAATAATAACCATAACAATAACAATAACAATAACAACAACAACAACAACAACAATAATTATAATTATAATTATAATTATAATAATAGTAGTAGTACTAGTAGTACTAGTAGTAGTACTAGTAGTAGTAGTAGTAGTAGTAAAAATAATAATAATAATAATACGCTTACGTAGTAGTGGTGGTGGCGGTGTCGTTCTGTATAGAACGACTACTGTAATACTGCTGTAGAACACAAGAGGTATTCCAACGATAGTGATTATTATTAATAATAGTTCCTCAGTTGAGGATCCCTGTCGATGTCAAAAAAAAATGGAGGCGCCTTCACCGGTCTTTGACCCACAAATCATACCAGGTACCAGATAAAGCACCAAATACATTTGACTTTATAGAGGTTTTTAGGCTGGTTTTCGTGTTTTTGTGTGTGTGTGTGTTTTTTTTTACAAATCGCGAGAGGGCGTCGACCCAACCCTATAACCCTAACCCCAACCCTAACCTCACTCATACCTGAGCGCAGCTTTCGCCGCGCGTTTTTGGAAATACCGAGAAAAAATGTGCGGACCACCTAAAAAAATCAAAATATAGTTGGTTCTTTATCTAGTGCGATTTTTGGGTTGAGAACACCGTTAAGGCTGTTAAGGCTACCGAAATAGTTTGGCCAGAAAGTGCTTCCCCTCTCGGAACACGCCTCAGCCGTAGGCATGCAAACTTGATAGTATACCTGGGAGGCACTATGAATAGTATTAATAGGCGATCCTCCGATCGCCCCCCAAGGAACTATTGCTCTGGCCCCGGGAGAGACATGCGCCAATCAGAGCCGGGGATGGGTCTCGACTGTCCCCTATTCCGAAACGCCTTTTCTCTTCCACTCCGGTCGGGCCGAGAGCCCAGACACCTTGGCACAATAATATTGGGTGACGTGGTTCTTGGTCGCCTGGGGGGAGTATTTCCCTTCTGACCATATCCCTTTTCCTTTTCGGAGGGGAGGGAGCCCCATCCGCCATCGTCCTTAAGGCTGCTCCTCATCCTAGGGGATAGGCGTTTTTTAGAGGGGGGGGGAGAGGGGATGTCGGGAGAACGAGAAACTGTTGTTTCTGGGCGTCTTTCTTTTTTTTCTTCTTTCTTGTCTGCCGTAGGTGGGGCGCGCTCTTTCTTCGCGTCTCGCCATCCCGTGGGACCCGGGTTTCCACCCTGTCTCGTTGAGAGCATACGAGTCATAACGATGGTACAAACGTGATGACTGTTTTGTTAGTGTGAGCGTGGCCAAAGGTACAGTTAGTTGCCAAGAAAAAAACAAATGGTTTCACCCCTTTAGACTAAACTAACCCTATTTACGGGGGAACATAGTAATCAGGACCAAATATGGGTAGTAAAAACAGTATAATATATAGGTTTTTGTGTATATCGTGGGTCCTGATTACTATGGTCCTACGTAATAGTCTAATGTTTTATACATACATATTATACGTATGTACCAGGTACTTCGATTTATGGGCTAGATGGTATTATTTGTATGACAACGTCGTAAATACTTACCAGGTATTTTATACGCACTCGTAGCTGATATGTGTGGTGTGTGGTACGTATCATACCGGTATTATTGATGAGCATTTTTTTTTTTTTTAAATTGTTTCCCTCCTATTTTTGCGCTGTTTTGGTCCCTGGGGTACGTGTTCTTGATTAGTGTTTTTTTTTTATTTTCGTTCGTTTTTGTCTCTCTCTTGTTTTTTTGTTTTTGTGTTGCGAGCGCCCTAGTTACGGGGGTAGGCGGGGGGAGGAGGGTCTTGTTCAGAGACGGAAGCAAGTGCTGTTGGGGTTTCTGTTTGATGGCGAAGCTCGGGAGGAAGATGGAGAGGGTTGGGGGAAAGGGGCAAAAGTTGGACTCTTGTCTCTGTATTTTGCTTTTATTCATATGTTTTTCCTTTGTGCTCTACGGCGTGTGACTTGGCCGCTCTTTCTCTGGCGTGTGACTCCACCACTCTTTCTCCCTCTGGAGTTTGACTTGGCCGTTTTTTCTCTCTCTAGCGTGAGACTTGGCCGCTTTTTCTCTCTCTGGCGTGGACCACTTCTCTTATTTTTTACATTGTTTATTTGTTCATGCAATAGTTTTAACTCCTCTGGCGTGTTGTTTCTCTCTGGTGTGTAACTTGACCGCTCTTTTTTTCTCTGCCGTGTGTGTTGGCAGAGAGCGTTTCTCTTATGTTTGACATGGTATACTGCAGTAGCTCATTCAACTCAATTAGCATGGTAGATTTGCTCATTCACCTCATATAATACTTGCTCATTCAACTCAATTGGCATGGAACATTCGATTTTATTCAATTATGTTTTAACTCCGCTGGTGTGTGCTGTTTCCCTCTGGCGTGTATATGACTTGGCCGTCCAGGTAGCACGAGACGCGATCTGCTCGCTTATTCTGGGAGCTCCGCCAGGGAAGGTGTACAACCAGATGCGAAACGTCTCACGCCGTATGAACGAGCGCTTTTAATTGGATTTTTTTTGTCTCTCGGCCCAAACGCAACACGAGGGACGGACAGCGAGATGGGACACTGAGCAATAAATACACGCCGGATGAACGAGCGCTCTTGATTAGAGCATTTGGGTTTTCTCGGGCACACGCCGTGTTACATGAACGAGCGCTGTAGATTGGAGCTTTTGGTTTCTCGGCCGCACGCCGTATAATGTGCACGAGCGCTTTCGATTGGAGCTTTCGTTTATTATCGATCCAAATGCGACACGGGGGACGGACAGGCGGGATCGGACGCGGCGCAATACGTAACACGTTGTCATCGTCGTCGTTGTTGTTGTAGTTGGCTCCGTTGTCGTAAGCATTGTGGTTTAGAGTCGTTGAGCGGTCGCGCGTGGTGGCCCGAGACGCATCTGCGCTCTTGCTCTGGGAGCTCCGCCGGAGGAAGTGTACAACCAGCTGCGAAACGTGTAGCGTCGTGTTATATGAACGAGCGCTTTTGATTGGAGCCTCTGTTTTTTCTTGGTCCAAACGCGACGGGGGGTGGACAGGCGGGACACGAAGCAATACATAGTAAATACCGTGGTACCTGGTAAAGTACTACGTCACCATCATCTTTGTCGCTGTTGCCCTAGTCGTACGTACGTAGTCGTTGTTGTGACGGTCGCGTGAGGGCCCAAGACGCGTTCTGCACGCTTATTCTGGAAGCGCCGCCGCGGAGGAAATTGTACAACAACCAGATAGATGCCAAACGACTCACACCGTATCATGTTGTATGAACGAGCGCTTATGATTGGAGCATTTGTTTTTTTTCTTGATCCAAACGCAACGGGGGACGGACACGAGGATATCAGCATGAAAAACATTTCTACGCCACCATCATGTTGTCGTACTGTAGTTGTCGCTGTTACCGTAATCGTACGTTTTTTTTTTCGTTGTGTTTTGACCAAGGCTATATATAGTACGGTAGTCCTATAACCCTCTTAGCACCCACTCGGAAACCGCAAAAAAATAATAACCACGACCATGTCAAAAGAGCCCGGACTCTTTGGGCCCACAACAGCAGACGGTACATCACTTTTCAAAGCTTTTGGCGTGGTAAACGGGGCATTCAAAGTCCACTCAAAGAGCATGCCTCTAAAACCA
>JAYJMJ010264149.1:0-14019 GCA_036873875.1 Laminaria ephemera | reverse complement strand
CCCGTGTTGGCGGGATTATACGAGCTAATTCGCCGCTTTATCTTTTCCCGAGCGACTCTACGCTGTCCTCGGGAACTCATAACATAATACATAGATACATACTTGGTACACGTTTTGTCTGTCCATCCACCGAGGGCTTCACCACTACAGCTATTGTCCTTCCGGCTGGAGAACCTATTGTGACTCCTTTGGCATCACTTAACAGGTGCCGAAATGATCATCGTCTGCGCCGCCAAACCCAAGCAACATACTGTAGTACAGTGATGCTACTGTAAACCATTCTCCAAATGACCTGTTCGCCTTGCACCGACACGGTTGGCATTCACACATTAACTACGGTATGTCCAGATCATAGAGAGCCCTCCAATGATTGAAAGGCGGCGCGAAAGCTTCAGAAGCTCAAGTCAAGAGCTGCTACGGATTGTCCCAATAGATAGATAGACCGTTGGGCTCGCACGAAGCTCAAACCCTGATACTGTTGAGATGTCAATCTAACTTGGCCAGATTAGATGCCGCTGTTCCAAACCAAGCCAGGTCCTAGACCGTATGTACAACCCGTCCCAAACAGTATCTCACCGCCATGCCGAGCGGAAACTTGGCGATCATGCATTTGCCGGGGCCGTGGGCGTATTCCTCGAATGCGGTCTCGTCCTCCATAATGATATTGACCGCGAAGTAGTCCTGCAGCAGCTCAAAGATTACCTGGTCAATGTACTGCTCGACCGGGAATCTGGCCTGGCGCGGACTGAGGAGGCAGCAATACCGGTAGTATCATCATTAGTAACATAAAATAGGGTAGGTGAGGGTGGGAGAAATGTAACTACTGTCCTGCGCGCCAGCTGCACATTAAACCGTCCACAACGATTCTAAAACAAAACAGTAGCGGGGCATTTCCACGGCGCCTGCCGCGCCAACATCAAACCTATCAGATCTTAGCAAGACCAATCATTGAAAAATGTAGACGTACGATACGCATACAAGCTGTGTCGTGCAAGCAACAACAAAACACACGGGTGTTCTCGGCAGAACATGCGGGCTGTCTGTTTGTATGGCGAGTCGACTTACCTCGTGGCCACGTACATGGTCACCATCAATGCTGCCGCAAGAACGAAAGCATACCACGTCCCCCACAGCCGACAGATCCAGAGGCCGAGAAGTATCTGGAGCATTTGGGACTTCTTGCGATCACAGGGCCGCTTCGCGCGCTAGACGTTGTCGGCCCAAGACACAGCGGATACAAGGGTAAACGTGTCACTTTTCGCACCTCTCACTCATATCTGCTTTGTACTCGCGACGTCTCTTACGGATGCCTTATCTATAGAGTTTATCTCGTAGAGCGTTCCCAGCAAGGTGCGATGTTGAAATGCAGGCGACATCAAAAGCTCTGGCTTGATCATTCGATCCATGAAACAGGCCTGTCGCTTGTATCGACGGACATGAGTCGACCTGAGGAGGTTGTTATCCACGGAGCACGCCGCCCGATGATTCTGTTGCCAACCCTTTCGACGTACCGACGCATCAATTCATGTTCCATTGGGTGCCCAGCATCATCAGAGGATCAGTCATGTGCGCTCTACCTCGTCTCACCAGACGTGCGAGTTATCCACTACGTCTGACCAGCTTGGCCAATACAGACAGGCATGGCCTGCTACCATATGTTGCCACACTATGCGCAAGGCGGAACTGCCATGAGAGGTGTGCCATCAACCGTGTTCCACTCACTATATCCTGCATGACGCGCCTCTAATTTGTATGCTATCCGTTTCACAACGGAACAATTGTTTGGTGGTGACAGCATTCTCTCACGGGGCAAGAGGCTGGTATGAAAGTATCGGTTGACTTCCTGCTCATGAGCGTAACACCATTGACAAAACTACACACTCTAATGGCCAAAGACGTTTACCTGGTAAGGAGTATTTTTCGAATTGAAGTTCAAGTTCACACCTACCTCTCGATCGGCCATTACGTGCGCAGGTACTAGGGGTGACACTGCTTTGGGTGCATTGGCGCGGAGCCGTGGCTAACGCTAAGTAGTGGCGCGGACGTGCTCACCTTGCGCAGAATAAAGACGGCGATGAGCCTTTTCCAGAAGGCCATGTCTTCCACCCTGGGCGTGACTTTGTCGCCCACTCGCAGTGGAAGTGTGGCTAGAAATACCAAGCTAGCCACCTGCACGCCAATGCAAGTGAAAGCAACGATATTTCCCCACTTCCATCCCCAGGGACGCGGAGCAATCTCATCGACGGCCGAAGACGGGCGACCGTCATCTACGCTGCTGTCGACCGAGGCCCGTGCGGGAACAACGTGGATAACTTCGTCGAGTTGGGCTTCCCCCACGGCGCATGTAGGCTCTGCGTCCTTGGCTATGTCCGTGAGATCCGTGGCCCACACCGACACCCGATCAACCTTGGATGGATGGGGCGGCAGATATTAAGACAATGCAAGGCATCAGGCACAACGGGCGTTGCCGTCCAAAGGCAATCGGAACATTGCTCGGACACAGGATGCTCGCGGATTGTGATCGCGATAGGAAGCGTTGAAATGTGCTTGTTGCTTGACGCTCTGCAATGGCAGTCGCCACGCACATGTCATTGTAAAGGCGAAGTAAATACTGTATCACCAATGCCATAAACACGACGAAGTCCATGTGATACATAATCGCGACAAGTTGGCAGACCAATGTGATTCTGCAGGAAGAATGTTTGAGCATCAATACAGTGCTCGAGAATGTGTCGCTATGATCGATGTCGGATCGATATGGTCGCACCGGCATGTTTTCTGTACAAATGGCCGCTCAGTAAGTTGGTACAAACCTCGGCTACGCACTACGGAACAAACCCCGATGAAATGAAAGATTGGGGCAGTTGACGGATGCTTGGTACGCACGTCACGCATGAAACGTGTTTTCACGAGCGGGAAAATTGCCTGAGATTATCCACACCATCGACACTAACGGCCAGCACGGTGACGTTGGGGACCTCATGAGTCATGGGGTGACTATCTCCTGACGCAGCCTGCACATACGCCGTATTGTAAAGGCATAACGTTTGCACGTCAACACGGTACACGAGCAGCTGTACGATCGCCAGACCGGTGTCGGATCAATGTGATCGCACTCGCAGCGTTTTCAGTACGACAGCACCGCAGCAAGTTGGTGCAAGCCTCGATCGCGCACAACTGCACCAAAACGATGGCATAAAATACGCCCATGGTTTATGGTCGTTCAGTACGCACATCGCTCAAGAAACGCGCATTCACGAGCACTAAAGTTGTCTGGCCTTGTCCGCGTCTTCGATCCTTACGACCGGAAGTGACATTGAAATTTGGAAAGCCGTATCGTCGCCGTCCCCAGAAACACCCTGTACATACGCCAGATTGTACAGGCGGAACGTTTGAATGCTAGTATCGGTCCACCAGTAGAAGTCGCTATGATCTCCAAGCCAGTGTCGGATCCATGTGGTCGATCTCGCAGTTCCGTCAGTACCATGGAAGCGTAGAAAGTTGGAACAAACCTCGACCGCGCACTGCGGAACGCACCACCATGAAACGGAAGATTTTAACGATTCACGGCCTTTCGGTAAGGACATTGCGCATAATTTTTTCGTTCACGAGCAGTAGCGTTGCCTGACCTTCCCGTCGGATCCGATGTCGAAGGCCCGCTCGGCGACATCGGACGCCTCGTACGCGGCGGGGGGACGATCCCCAGGGGAAACCTGCACATGCGTTAGATCGTACAGGCAGAGTGACGTTTCAACGTCAATGCGGGAGGACGAGCAAATGTCGCTACGATCGCCAAATAGATGCCGGATCAATGTGATCGCACTGCAGTATCGTCAGCACGTACAATGGAACCACAGCAAGTTGGTGTAAACCTCGACCGCGCACTGCGGAATAATTCACGATGTAATGGAAGAAAGCAACGGTTCACGGGTATTTGGTACGCCCATCGCGCACAAACGCGTGTTCACGAGCGATAACATTGCCTGACCTTCTCGCCGTCATTGAAGTTGACGGTCGTCACGGTCGCGTTGGCTTCTTCGTGAACCACAATGTCGCCGTCCGCAGAAATAGCCTGCAAATACGCCGGATTGTAAAGGTGGAACGTTTCAACGTCAATTCGGAGCACGAGTAGATGTCGCCATGATCGCCGAGCAGGCATCGGGCCAACGTGATCGCACTGACAGTGTCTTCAATACAACAATACCGCAGCGAATCGGTACAAACCTCGACCGCGCACTGCGGAACACACCACGATGAAACGGAAGATTTCAACGATTCACGGCCGTTCGGTAAGGATATTGCGAATAAATTTCGCGTTCCCGAGCAGTAATATTGCCTGACCTTCCCGTCGGATTCGATGTCGAAGGCCAGCTCGGCGACATCTGACGCCTCGCACGCCGTGGGGGGGCGATCTCCAGGGGAAAGCTGCACATACGTCAGATCGTACAGGCAGAATGACGTTTCAACGTCAATGCGGGAGCACGAGCAGATGTTGCTATTATCGCGAAGCAGGTGTCGGACCAACGTGATCCCACTCACAGTATAACAATACCGCAGCGAGTTGGTACAAACGTCGACCGCGCGCTGCTGAACAAACTACGATCAACCGATAGAAACCAACGGTTCACGGTCGTATTGTTCGACCATCGCGCATAAAACGCGCGTTCATGCCGGGAAAACTTTCCTGACCTGGCTGTCGCCATCGACGTCGACAGCCGGCACATCGGCCTTAACGGCTTCGAGAGCCGTGTAGGGACGGTCTTTAGAAGAAACCTGTACATACACCGAATCGTATAGGTAGAGCATTTGAACGTCAATATGGTATACGAGCAGATGCAGCTACGATCGCCAAACAGGTGCCGGATCAATATGCTTGCTCTCGCAGTGTTGTCGGTACATTGCCACCGCAGTGAGTCGGTCTAAACTAGCATCAATACGATGGGACATAATGTGTCGATGGTTCACGTGCGATCCGTACGTACATCGCGCATAAAGAACATGTTCACGAGCGCGAACGTTGCCTGACCTTGTCCTCGAAGTCGACGTTGACCACCACCACATCGGCCTGAACGACTCCGAGAGCCGTGTGGGGACGGTATCCAAAATAATCCTGCATATACCGGATTGAAAAGGCAGAACGTTTGAATGCCAACTACGGTACGCGAGCAGGTATTTTTATGCTCACCAAGCAGGTGTCGGTTCAATATGGTCGCACTCACAGTGTCGCCAGTCCAACGGTACAGCAATTTGGTACACACGTACACCGCGAACAACAGCACCATTACGGTGGCATAAAATAAGGCAGTGGTTCACGGGCGATCGGCACGTATATCTCGCAAGAAATGCGCGTTGACGAGTGGCAAAAGTTCCTGACCTTCTTGTCGGCATCGATGTCGACGGCCGGCACAACCACATTGATAACTTCGACGTTCTTGGGGGGGCGGTCCCCAGAGGAAGCCTGCGCGAACGTTGGAATGTACCCGTAGAACGTTTGGACGTCAACATGGAACATGAGAAGGTGTCGTTATGACTGCCAAGCAGTGTACACGGCTTGGCGTCGGAAAGGTATCCTCGAAAGTTTTAGTACTGCTTGTTTCGTCGCAAGTGGGGTCTTGCTGTGACCGCGAAACTGCAATGACGGTCGCGCTCGGGCCCGACTCCTTCGGGGCATCAACGCCAGAGCTCACATCAAACCCAGCAAGCTTGCTGAACTCGGAAGACAAAGATGGGGCAAGACTCGTCGGTCGTGAATCTTGGCTTGTGCCGGAGTCGCGAAACCTTCGGCATTGGTATGCGCTAAAAGTCACATGTGTTTCACGCTTGACATAAATGTATAGGTGCTTCCAGGCCGTATATTGGGCATCTCGCACAGATCACCTGAACACGCTGTCGCACCAATGCCGAAATAAGACGGGATTCCGGGTCATCGTCGTAGCCGTACAGTATAGACTTGAACACAAAAAAGTGGGTCTCTGGTTTCACGCTCGAAATCGGGACCACAACGCTCGTGACCTCGCCCGTTTCCATCGTGTACTCGTAAAGAACCTACCAGTTATTAACGTTTTGACAGCGTCAACCGAATAAATAAGAAGGGTTCGTGGTTACCATGATGAGCACCAGCGACTTGCTGCCGCCGTCTCACGAACTGATAAAGGTAGCGGCATACGGCAGGACACAGCGACCCATGTGGTGCTCACGACATTGAAGTATTTCATCGTGGTGTGTTTGATAAGGCGGGGTTCTGGAATCGGCCGCGTCCAACCCTTGTAGGAACACTGGGGTTTATGGACACGTAAACCGGGCACACACCATTCAGCCGTGAGAGCAAGCGGGAGAAAGCACTCTAGAAAACACAGAGCGAAACGTTCTAAAACAGGTCCTTCAAACTTACCCTCTCGGCGCTGGGAATCGGTGTGTCATCGCTGGCCTCGCCTTCTGCCTCGACGATGACCTCGTCCACGCCGGAGAAGCGGGGCCGCGCATACCCCTTGCATCCGTGCGTTTGCAACGCGCCTTCTGGTTCAACGATTAACTCGTCAACATCGGAGAAGCGGGGCCGTACATACCCCTTCAATCCATGTGTTTGCAAATTGTTTTTGGGCTCGACGATGATCTCCTTCACGCGTGAGAAACGAGGCCGTATATACCCCTTCCATCGGTGCGTTTGCGAACCGCTGCACACGCATGTAAATGGGTGGTTGTGCATAGTTGTAGCTCGTTGTAAGGTTCAAGAAATGATATACCAGGTACTTCGTATGCGTGTATCCGACGAACGTGTCAAGGCTAGAATACACCCTCTTGTACAGGTTGCGCAGCATTCGGTAGTGGACACGTAACTTTGGATATTATTATGTTGATTTTGGTTGTATTAAGAAATTGGCGCGATGGCTGTTCAAGAGATTAGGGAGTTCTAGTGGTAGATTGGCTTTCGGGCTGTAGGAAATGCATGGTGATTTCTGCTGTCTTCTGATGGCGAGATCACTCTGCTCGATATTCCACGTGGAAGGAGCGATATATTGTACATGATCTATGTGAAGCATACCGTCGATTCTGTGCCTCGGTCCCGTCCAAACTGAGTAAACTCCTGTCAACGCTTCAGGTGGTTAAGCAGGACGCTAGCGGCTATGTGAACCCCTCAGAATCTAGTCATCGAGTGGTAACCCAACTGCGCTTTCTCTACGGCATGCGCGACATGTTGTGGAGAGCCTCGCGGTTCGCTTTACTTGTCGACGTTGTATCACTGCAACCTGTACAACTTGTCACAGTTCAATTTCTGATACCGACCATTATATTATGGAGACATTCAAACACAGTATGCCACTGATTCAACGGCATGAACAGGTCGCGGGGAGGTAGATCAGAACTTGTGTGTAGCTTAGCGGAATTCAAACCGCCGAGCGGGAGTCACGTCAGCTGTACGTCCTGTCTCACGAGTCACAACAATCCACCCTTGTACTGTACCACCCAGGTCCCGTACCCTTTGTGGGTCTTTCAAAGACAGGTTGACAGCAAATCGAGCAGTACATACACCGGGAAACCTGGGACGAGAAATGTGGGATGTCGTGCGTGAGAAGCGGTTGCGAAGTACCGTCTTTGAACCCACCGAACCTCTATCGCGCAGGGGTACGAGCGGCACGCGGGGTTTGGGACGGAAGTTTCGTCTCTCAGCGAATCTTGTTAGACGTCGAAACCACCTCGTTCACGAAGCGTAGTGATGGCCCCATTTAAAGGTCTCCTTTCTCCGCGACGATCTCTTCTTACACCCTTGATGAGAACACATCAAAGAGTAAAATTGCACAATTCCGAGAGTACATGCAGAGTCAGCACTAAAGGGATAGCGAGGTGTTCATTTCCCGGTCCATGTCCGGCGTTTCTTGGACGCCGAATGTATGATATCTGTCCAATGTTCGATTGTGTACTAACCTGGGCGAGACGTATGGCAGCTCCGGGAGCAAACTCTCTTCTCCGTCTAACCACGAGATGTCGTTGTCGACCTCATCGTTTGTCACCGTCATATTTTTGGAACAATCTTTGCTGTCGTCGGATCCGCTGATCCCTGAGCCTTTCGGGTGGTTCGCCTGTTGCGGCGAGGATACGTAGGAAGCAAAGTGTTACAATCTAGTGCCAGACCAGTACACTAAGCTGACCTTAGACCGGCGAAATCGATCTGGGAAATCAGGAAGCAGCGCTTAAACCATGACATCGTACTGCTGCCACTACCGTAGTCGTACATGGTGTTTTCTGGCTCCGACTATTTCCTACGAAGCTTGTGCAAGCGTTTCACAACCTTCTACTATAATAGCGGTACTACAGAAGATGTCTCAATGGGTCTTCTTGCAAAATGTCAATTACCTGAACACCTGGTTTATTTCGTGACCCGGCGAGGTCATAAACGCATGTGAACAAACCAACGAATAAACATACCATTTGGACGTGATATTCGGAATTCTAGACCTTGCCTTGCATTGTTCAGACGCTGGTATAGAACCAATAGTTGGACGTTATGCTACCCCATTGGGCTTCTCCTAGGGAAGGTCCGATGCAGATTTCGCTGGTGAACGCTGCAGAGGCTCAAAGCTAGAACGGCGGCCGCTGATATCATTTTGGTGCTATACAATGTCATCTATACCCGTACCCGAACTGAAAATGAGAAACCAAATATATTTCGTTCCATGATTTGAATGAAGATGACGTTTCGAGAGTGCCAGATACATATATTGTTTGCGTTGCCGTGTGCATCCGCAAGCCCTGACGCGGTCTGGCTGCTTTGTGTTGTAGCTAGTACTTGCCATGCTTCGAGCGTACCGCACCTATGCCGTCGGATGTGCAACTAACGGTCATGTACAGGTGCTGCCAATCCGGGGCAGTGGGCCCAGCTTCGTGTCAACGCGCCAGGGTACAGACAGGGGTACGAAAGCAGTTCATTCCAATCGGACAACAAAGTAGAATACATCCTGATGGGCGAGATCCGCGGTGTAAAACAAATTGCTGATATGGGTGGCGGCGGGGGGTAGTAGGACATGGGCTGCGTGGATTATTGATGTGTTTATATATCCCATACGTGCATCATTCTGATGAGTGAAATGGTCGGGGTTTGAGCCCTAGCCTGATTCCGTTCATGAATATACTGTGCAGTCTGGTGTAATATCCAGAGATTGTTGATATACGGCTCAACCATCTGTTAGTCAAGTCAAGTGTGATAGAACTTGACTGTAGCCGAGAAGTGTTCCCTTACCGCGCGAGCGTCTGGCTGTCGTCCCGTGTGCTTGTTGTTTTTGCAGTGTATACTCTCGGCAGTAGGGTGTCGCCAACGAGTCAATACCACGATAACAAGCAGAGAAACTACGTTGCGCAACCATGTCAACAAAGCACACGGAAGAGCTAGCCGAGACCAATACTCTCTATCTCTCCAACGGCATCGAAACAACAGGGGTGAGCCACTCTCGGGCGAAAGTATCTTGATCTACGTGTAGGCCCGAGGGCTCTACCTCGCTGTAACATGGTGAACCCAGGGAGATAGTAAATAAATAGAGAGATTGGAGTACCGGAGGTGGCCCAGACTTGGACTCTGGTTCTTGTAGTCTTCGATGTGGGTAGAGGGGTTTTGGTGATATTCTGGCGAGGTCTAAGCGATTTTCTTTTGTGCTTGCCCAACGAAACGAAACCAAACCTAACCTCTCCCTCTTTCACATTCCTCTTCCAACGCCTGGAGTGTCATGTTTGTGCGACTCGTGCCCGCCACGACTCTAGGTCACCAACTCTTGTCCTTCACATGCCCTTTCCGTTTCGTTTCGTATGGGACTGCGGCTGTCATTGCATACTATGTGTATACGAGTACGTATGTTGTAACCGTGAACCCTGCTGTCTACTGGTTTAATGCGGTACGCCTATGGACTCGTATCCGTTACCATCGCTCTGTTTTGTAGATTATGTTTGCGTGTATGTGGATGCTATACCGGAGGAAAGTAGGAGACCTGCGCGCTCGATGACCGCATGTTCGTGATTGTGTCTGTATGTTTCTATGAGAACAGAAATGTCGCCCAGCCTTTGCGGCGGTGGGTGTGTCATTTGTGTTTTATTTGTGTTCATGTGTGTTTATGAGAGCGAACATATCGCCCCGCATTTGAGGCGGTGGGGATGTTCGTTTTGTAGGGAGTCATGGGCGCACAAACCAATGGAGCCATGGTGCTGGCTTGGTGGAGCAGCCTTTCGGTTATCGGGAGTTAGGTCGTGATCATCGACTCAAGGGTGGCTTCTCGTAGCTGCAGATCGCAGCGGGCGCGAGTCAGTACACCCCACAGACGGTCCGACCGATTAACGAGGATGTGCTTCTCGGATGATTAGAAGGAATACACGAGCAAAGGGTGTGGTTTGGAAGTCACTTGAGCTGCCGCTGACATCAGGTGTTTCTCCATCGATCAGCGGTGATGCAGGAGGAAATCGCTGATGGGTCTTAGCCAGTTGTATCAGAGGGTAGGCGTGCAACGTTTCCAGGGGCCCATTGGTCACCTCCCGCGATCAAAGGAGAGTTGGAAGGATGGAGGGGTGGCTTCATGAAGCGTTGGCCGAGGTCTGCAAGTCATGAGGAGCACGGTGAGAGGAGAAATAAGTGTCTGCTGGTCGTATTGTACGCTTTAGGGAACGCACAAAGGCCAGGACTGTCGCTCGTCTAAACACCGTCCAAGGCCAGCACCGTCGAAAGGGGCTTGTGGGAATGGCAATACCGGGGCCGGTATCAAAGCGAGACAGAATCGGAGTGGTTGCCGGAGGAGGAGGTCTGAGACAGCTTCACCACGCTGAAGCACGACGCCTTTCATGCCTTTTAGGAGATGTACAAAGGCCTGGACTGTCGCCCAAGGTCGGCGTCAACGCCTCCGTGGGGAGCGGAACCGCAAGCAGCGGACGAAGGCGCACGCTATTATCGGGCCGTGACCGGGATGCCCGTCACCGACGCTCACATGCGTCTGTCTGGGAGAGTATTGCAACAACTTGGAACCAAGGAAGAAACGAGGATCGGTTGGATGGAAAGGGCACGCTGTTACCGGACCGTGACCAGGATGCCTGTTCGGCACCGATGAAAGCCGTATACCGGGCGGGGGGGGGTGATGGAGCGACGTGCGTTAATATGTAGTACGACGATGCGCGGTGACTGTCTGGACCAGTACCACGCTGAGGTTTCTTTGAGTAGGCAGAGATCGCACTATCGGAAGGCTCTCTGCCGTATCAATGGAGGCTAAGAGGATCGGTTACCGAACCGGGGTTCCTACACTTGTGGAAAGCTCTAAAAACGTAATAACGCATACACCTGAGGTATTCGATATCGCGCCGAAATAACAAAGATCAGTCAAACCACCATGTCCAGTGTCAATCGATATGTCCCCTATTTACGGAGGACCATAGTAATCAGGACCTACGATATACACAAAAACCTATATATTACCCTATTTTTACTAACTATATTTGGTCCTAATTACTATGTACCCCCGTAATAGTCACGTACCCACCTGCCGTGCATACATGTTAATCAAACGTGTTGCTTGTTCTATCAATCGGGAATCTGGATGTGATGGTCGGAGGAGATAGCCAAGGCCAATCATCTCTCTCTCTCTAGCAAACCCGACACAGCAAGAGATTAGCCAGTCTCAGAAGGCTCCACCTCGTTGCAACGTGACTTCAACTGATCCGTGCGACGTATCCAACTACGTACGTAAAGTAACAAGTGGCTTCCTTGCTAAATAACTTATATTATGTGTCCTAGACGCGTTTCCGTTCATGTATCTATATGATCCATGTTGACACATCAAACCGTCATTTATCGACGATACAGCAAATCTCGGCCAAGACGCGAACCAGCAGTATGATATACTGCGACATCGCTACGTGGCATCATCGCGTGTATTTGCGCTATGCATCAGTAGTAGTCTGCCACTCTTCGAGCAACGGTACCTGCAACTCCAACACGCCTCCTCAATAGAACATTAAAGGAAGTCAGTAATCATTACCAGGTATACTCGATGACAGTAACGTATGCTTGCAAGACGGAGAAATCTTGTGGTCCATGCGGGAACCAGATCGTACCACCATGATACTCTCCTGTGTTGGGCAGGATAATTCCATCGCTCTTTCTACGATGACCGAGAGAATAAGCTCTCATTGACAAGTATTCCGAGACGACATTTCCATCTCGTGTGATGCTCGGAGAACTTGCCGGCGTGCTGTGAACTGCCGACAGCGTTTGATATGAAATTCTGAAAGAATGATGTGTGTCGAGGCTATCTCTGTGATAAGAGTTGCAGAGGTGGCACCGAAGTGCCTGTGAAGATCACTTGCGATGGATACGAAAAGAGAAGATAGTTTGGAAAGTGGCGCTTGCGGCTAAAAGATGGAAACCAAAGAAGACAAGAAAGGTAATGGGAGAAGACGAAGAGAGTGATCGAGGTGGGACTGACCGTCACCTGATCATCACGGAACAATGCCCATGCTACCGGCAGATGTACTCTACGGGTTGTTGTACCGGCCGACAATCCGTTCTACAGTAACGTTCCCTGCAGTGCTCCGTGCAACGTTTCTTGATACTTATGGTGGTATGTTAGTTACCCTGAAACTATGATCAACTTCCCGATAAAGGCAAGTTGAATACCTTGCACCAGCGAGAAGGAACAACCGCTGGTCTCAACGCATGTTGTATTTCCCCGCATCTAGAATAAGATATTCAGTGTACTCATACGTAGTGACTGCACATCAACTAGATACTAGTGGACTGCAAAGTCCATATTTCAATACACCCCCTTGATGAGAAGTCAGTAACTAGAGGAATCTGATACTCAGAGAATAAACACACAAATGGTACAATATATTCAGTCCTGTGTATGAACAGCCGTAATATGGAGGTAGTCATGTCACTCAGAGAACCAAAATTCGAATGGAACAACATATTCCAGCCTGTGTATGAACAGCGGCAATATAGATGTAATCATGTCACAAAAATACTCGTAGTGTATTTACCAGCGAGAAATACTCTAGAAAAAGAAGCGCAAACCTGTCTGATGGGTGTTCAACACGCCCCCTGAATCGATACCTAGAGCTACATGAAAGCGAAGAAAATAGAAAACTGTGGACGCTCGTCCAGTACAGCGAAAATGTACTAGACGCATGCTACGATAGAGGTGCATCAATGTTTTTCTGAGGCTCCTCACTTGAGGGGCTCTATACCTCACCCAAAAACTGATTTCGAGAACAGTTGTAGTGCTACCCAATGATCGATCCCATGCCCTAGGTATACAAAGAAACATATTGCAAAACAAGAATTACGTTCCGACGATTTTGGGTTAAGGAGCCCCGCCATTCAGAAAGCGTTCTAGCCAAAACGTTCTACCTCTATGTTGATTGTACTTTGGTGCGTGGTACGGATATGGCAATGGTTGATGATAGTAGGGAGTTCCTATGGTAGATTGGCTCTATTGGTGTGGGAGATTCATAGCGGAATATCCCCGGGTTCGGCGGCTTTCCCGCGGATGGTTTTCCTGGAGACTTTCATTTTACTTTCCCTTTCCTTTCTCCTCAGGGCACTCTACGCTGTGACCGAGGATAATAATATATACATGTCTTCTATATTTGGATGATGGCTAGGTGGACGCTCGAGGAGCGCGGCTAATACCTCTTCTTCTCTGTCGGCAACCGATCTCTCCAACCAGCTACTTCCCGCCAGCGGGTAAACCTATTGAGACTCCTGACTAGCAGGAAACACGATATATCGTGAAAATACGATAGAAGGAGCGTTAGACGCTGTGAGGACTCTCCCGGGTGTGGGAGAGCTAAGGGCCATTATTCGAGTCATGCCCGATGAAGAGTTCGATGTGACCTGGAGGGCGTTGGTGGACATGACGGAGAGTGCGGAGTGGTCTTACCGAGCGAAGTTGGTAGAGCTTCGACAACTGACCGTAAGGTTGAGTAAACTCGAGGAGGCCATCGAGCTTGGCCGATACCACGAAGTAGCGGTGGAATTCGAGGAGATCATCC
>JAYJMJ010264090.1:0-14027 GCA_036873875.1 Laminaria ephemera | reverse complement strand
GACAATGTCTTTGCCAAGCAGTTGGACCTCGTCCATGGCTTCCCGCAAGAATTGATGGACATCTACCAAGGCACGTTCGGTATCGATGTCGGTGGCTCAAACGGTGTCTCAATTTGGGAGCTGCCAATGCCAGCTCGTTTTGTGATTAACTCCGACCATGTGGTGAAAGCCAAAGAAGTTAACGCCAGTTACACCAATCGCCCCGAGCCAGAGGCAACGTTACAAATCGTGGCGAATTGATTTGCTCTGGTTGGAAAAATAAAAAGGTTCAGCCTAGCCTGAACCTTTATTCTTGTCCGCAAACAGCACTCTTAATATTCCAGATCGTATTCCGAAACTTGAGTGGAACAACTTATTCACTTTCCATCCCAGATAACGGAATCGTCGTTTGCGAGAGTCTTTGCACGTGTTGCTGTTCGGTAACGGGGGAACACTTGCCGATCGAACACGAGGTTCGAGCCACGCGGGTTCGAACCATGTCGGGAATCCTCAGTTGACCGGAGCCGAACACTGCGGCGTTGGGCGGTGTCGCGTGATTTAGTTCCTTTGGACGCCGAGGCTCTTCGGCAATCGCACGGGGGCACGCTCGCTTCTTGTTCTCGGTTTTAAGAAACGTACGTGATGCCTTTTGTATCTCGTAAGCAGATGCTTAAACTCATACGGCAAGGAACGACATGTCGAGTCCGGAACTGAAGTAGATCAATCAATAGAGTTGATCGAACCGTTGGTGTCGAAGCCCAAGTGGGAATTGCGACGTGGGTCCAGAGGAAGTGCGATACTTTGCCGAAAAGGCGGATAGTCAAAATCGCTCAACCAGTGCGTTCTGTGAATGCACCCGTGAGAACCAAACTCAATCGTGGCGATCGTTTCGCCCCAATGCTGGGCAGACGTATTCAAAACGCCGAACCGGGCCTGGTCAGAGGATGAGCCTGGCATCAACGACCGCATCGCGTTTCTGCTGTTCTAGTACCGCGTTGAACCATGGAAACCGTACGCAGAGTCCCCTTCGCCATCGAACAAGATTGAAGGGCAGCAGATCGTTGCCCTTCACCGTTGTTCATCGACGCTTGCCACGCTAGGCGGCTTATGATGATTTCGAATCTACTATGTGCGGCCCCAACGGCTTTCCATTGCCGAGCCGAAGGGGACTTACAATTCTAAGATTTAAGTTTGCCGAAGTACTAATTGGATAGCAGAACGATAAACGGTGCGATGTCAAGAAAATTGACTACGCCATCTTGATTGATATCAGCTTCCAATTGAAAGCCGCCACTGGAGAGCAAGTTAATGAAGGGAGAGATGTCAAGGAAGTCAACGGTCCCGTCTAGATTGACATCGCCCAACAAAAAGCTTGGCGCTGGGGAGACGACCGAGAACCAGTTGAAGTTAAGGAGCGCAGACCCGGCTGTACTGCCGACTTCCGCGAATCGAATTACGACATCATAGTTTCCTTCTGCGTGTTCAAGGCAAGCTTCGATCGTTTCGTAGACCTGCCAGTTGCCTGTTTCGGGAATGGCAACTTTGCCAGCAGGTGTTCCCGCAAGAATGTCAGCAGTCGTTTGCGAGGGAGACCCGAGATAAACTTCAATCCAGCCGTCTTTTCGGCCACTCGGACGAGCGACGCGAAAACGCATGGCCGAATCTTCAAGCAAATCAACGTTGTTGTACCGAGCCCAGTGGTCGTGGTTGATATAGCCAAGATTTAATGTGCCGTCGGTATCACCGGACAGCTCCTCTTGCATGCCGTTGCGTACGTCTTCGTTTTCTGCCTGGATGACAGCGTAGGGGGTTTCCTCAGATTCGAGCAAGACTTCAAAACAGCACACGGACTCACCTGGAATGGATGAGTAAAAACTAGCGCCGGAGGTGACTGGTTCATGCGAGACAAATCCTTGCACGTCGCTTGGGTCAGTCCACCGAGTTCGCTTGACAGTGGATGCGGAAATTTCGCGACCAGCCGGCGTGATAATAACTGGCACGCTCGATGTTCCCTGATTGATGACCCAGACAGTCATCAAATTGCCTTTGATCAACGCGGCGGTGTGGGAAAGTTGGCTCGGTTCAGCAATCATGTCTAGGGCGTGACCGTAGTTCGATGTTTCACTCAGTTTTTTGAAAATGAAGTACTTGACGTTTCTTGAGGGCGAGCCACTTGGATTCAGGATATAAGCGTGCCCTTGGTTGGTTGTGCCGATCGCCAGCCACCCGTTGAGCCCAGAGAAACCTGCCCGAATCTTTTCAAGGTAATAATAGAACGACGTCGTTTCGTTTTCACTCGATGTGCTCTTCCAACCGTGGACTTCTGTATTCCAGATTTCAGTGTCTGGACCCAGTCTGTTCCGCACCGCGTCAGCGAATTGTTGTGCGGAACCGGTACGGTCGGTGTTGTGGCAGGCAGCGATATCAACTGCATCGCGACGGCGCTGGCTACTGAGATTGCTGATCCAGCTGGCGCCTTGGGAGTAATTCCAAGCTGACGGAGCGACGATTTTCGGCATATCCTCAGGGGCAAGATTGGCCTTGAGGTACTCGACGATATCTCGATTGTCGGCTTGAGTAATGCGACCACCAGCCACGTTAGACTGCCATTCATTGGTGATATCAAGGAAGCTAATTTTGAAGCCGTAAGACTTCATCAGCAAGATATAGCGTTCCAAGTACTCCGCGCAGTTTTGCCAGTCAAAATCGAAGTTGCCATTTCCAGGGTCACCTGTGACCCAACGTGGATAAGGTTGCCAAGCTGCACCGCTGACGGCTTCATTGAGCGGACGCGGTGATCCGAAGAACTTGATGTCTGGATTGGCATCTTTCATCTCCTGCATCAAAGGGATGATTTTATTGGTGTAGGCACTGAGGTTGAAAACGCCTTCCTCAAGCTCGTAAGCACTGTTGACTGCCACGCGGATGTAGTCAATTCGAGTATCGATAGCGGACCATTTTGCAATCGTATCGCGTTCGGCAGCATTAAGTCCGCCCGTCCAATACCAGAGACGCTCATAGTCCATTCCGAACCGCATCTTTTGTTGTTTTGTGGAACCGACAATAAGGGGAAAGCCGCCAGGATCGCCGGTGGCCGTAACAAGCAATTTGCCATTTGTTCCAGAATTGTCGACCGAAAATGACCAAACGCTAGTATCAACTCCCGGAACGAATTGGAGTCCATTGTCTATGACATTTCCGTTCTCGACTTCCATGAGGGTCCAGGTACCGCCTGCATCACCCGAGAGATGGTCAACGTCGAGCAGCGATCCGTTTGCAAACGTAGCCGATGTACCGGGCGTGGTATTGGAATTGTCCTGAATAAAAATCGGGGTGCATCCACCAACATCGAAGCGCGCGACAATTGAAGAGCCAGGATACTGTTGCCAAACTCCATCTATGTCGTCATTACTGCCTCCGATTCCGATCAAAGACGCAGTTGATCCCAGCACAGTGAAAACGCCGGTCCCACTGCCGGCCGCGTTCCCCAGTCTGACTTCAGAGCGAGTCGTAAACCTGCCTCCGGAAACAGTCATACTCGCGGTGGCCCCGGCACTGCTGCCTAGAAGCAGTGAAGTTCCGCTATTGGCTCGTGCAATGCGCAACTCTCCACCACTGAGGGTGTATGAGCCATTGGCGTTGGAGGCGGTTCCCATCCGGATCGCATTGATTACGGCAACTCCTCCAGATTGCGTCACGGTACCGTCAAATTGGCTGTACGCAGAAGCGAGTTCAGCCACGTCGAGTGTGCCATCTGTAATGTTCAGTGTGCCGCCTGTTTGCCGAAACCCTCGCAAGTTGGGGCTGGACGAAGAGAAATTAACCGTTCCGGACGAAATATTGACGTAGTCCCCATCGACAGGGCCGGTCGTGGGATTCCAGTTCGAATCATTTTCCCAAGCGTTATTGACGTTCCCGGTCCAGGTAACTTCTCCATATGAGAGCGAGGATAAAAGCAAAACCAATACCGTCGCAAAGAGACCGCCGGTTGGAGTCGAAGAAGATAAAATAAACTTGATCGTCTTTAAGCTAAATCGCTTCATCATGTTGCAATCCATACTGGCAGGGTGTTTTACTGGGAAATTTGATTCTTCTTCTACCGCAAGACGCAATGGTCTCGAGGTTGAGGTCTAGCTCAATCAAAAATGAATTCTGGTTTAGCGGGGAGCTAAACAATAAAAACATATGTCTAGGAACGTCGTGGCCCAAATAACTTACGTAATTATTTTCGATAATCAAAAAAACGGCATAACAGCTGTTTGTTTTGAAGAGGAATGGCACACCGGGAGATGGAAGAGAGGCGCTGGAGTATTATAGACGCGAGGCAAAATCTGAGATAGCCAAGAATTGGGTGAAACCAATATTATACGGAATTTTTAGGTGCGGTTATGTCCGTTAGACAGTCGGCCGAGGTCGCCCAAGCTTCATGGCTGCGTGTGCCATTAGTGTTCTGCACATCCGTCTTCAGTCGGTGCCGCGATTGCTTGAACCCGCGGCTTCTAGCCCGGTAGTCCGCGATCAGTTTTCTGAACTAATGAAGGCGGCGCAAGCAACGGCCGTTAGGCAGCTTCGAAGGGCAAACAAAAAAAGCGGCACAAATGTGCCGCCCATTTCTTATCCAAATAGAAGCCATCGAATCACCTCGAACATCATTGCCCGAAAGCTATGATTCGCAGAATTAACTGCGACGGTGTCGAGCAATCATGCCCAAACCAACGAAGCTCGAAAAGCCAAAGAACTTGGCTTAGGAGGGAGCAAGCAGAAGCCCGAAACTCGAATTCCGAAATCGTTTATCCACCGCTTAAGACTACGATGAATGGTGCGATATCCAGGAAGTCGACGACTCCATTGGGATCGCAATCCGCTTCGACTTGAAACCCTCCAGAGGATAGAAGCGCAATGAATGGTGTGATGTCTAAAAAGTCAATGGAACCGTCCAAGTTGACATCTCCACAAGTTCCTGAAGCCGCTGGGCTGGCAAAGAAGAAGTTCATATCGCGGCCACCGCCTTGGCCATTGGCTGCCGCGCCAAAACTACTAGCGGGGCCGGTGCTCATCAGACCACCGGCGATGGAGTCATTGTCCTGCCTTACATCGAACGCAAACGTGAGATCTGAAGTCAATGGATCACCGACATCATCAACAAGGCTGTCAAGTGTGTATCGAAAAAGGAAACCGTAACTGGCTCCATCAACCAATTGCAATTTGCCTGCATCGAACGAAATTTGGACAAGAAAACCGGCAGCATCTGGGGCCGTGGCAAAAGCGTCCGTTGAAACAACAGGGAAACTCTCACGGTAAAGTTCAACGTGGCCGGTACTGAAAGTTCCCCCTGTGCCGGCGAGCCAATTCGTGTTGTCGGCAGGAACGACTGGGCCGGCCCATTCAAACACAGTTAACTCAAGTTGGCCGTCAGGGCGAAACCCATTGTTGCTGATGGGATTGTTCAACGAAACGCTCAAGCTTCCGATATCGTGAGTGAGGCCATCGCCGGTGGCAAACGTAAAGGACTGACCGCGAGTACGCGTGCCTTCTGTGCCAGCCGCGTCAGCATTTCGATTGCCGAATGCTCCTTGACTGCTCGCAGAACCTTGGGCATCTTCGCTCGCTTCGCCAGTTTCCGTAGCAACGGGCCCGAAAAGAATGCTAGTTGGGATATCCTCAACGAAAGACAAATCATCCGCCGACGCTTGAGCGCCGAGAATCGCGACAGCAGCAAAGGCTGCCATAAAGGGTCGTAAAATTTTCATGATATGGTTCCTTGAAAATGCAAAGTTGTGTCATCCGCATGTAGCACTGTGGTTTGTTAGTGCCCACGGTGGAATCGGATCATACCATCAAATTTTGTACCTTCAAATTCAATGGGGGATGCACCAGCCAATCTTTCTTAAGATAGAATTTGGGTCAGAAAAATTGTGCGCAAAAGTGTACGAAATGGAAGGTCAGAAGCAAGTGGGAAGTGCCCTGACACGAATTTCCTTTTTTCTCTTGATGCCCCCGAGGTTCAAATTCTTCCTTGGCGATACGCCGAAACAGATTCACTCTCGCCAAGCTCCATCAACTTCCTATCGTTTGCTTGAGCTTCAAACGTTACCAACTATCCTTCGCGAGTCGGATTCTTTTCCCCACGAAATGTGTGGGTGGGTTAGTCAGCTTCGCTAGGCAATCAAAAAAAGCGGCACCAATGTGCCGCCCAATTCTTGTTCAAATAGAAGCCATCGAATCATTACCCGAAAACAACTCACAGCTTGGTTCGCAGGACTAACCGCGACGGCATCGAGCAATCATGCCCAGACCCGCTAGCCCGAAAATACAAAGCGCTTGGCCCAAGAGGAGCCAAGCCGATGCCAGAAACTTGAATTCTGAATCGTTTATCCACCGCTTAAAACTATGATGAATGGTGCGATATCCAGGAAGTTAACGACTCCATTGGGGTCACAATCCGCTTCGGCTTGAAACCCTCCAGAGGTCAGAAGCGCAATGAACGGTGTGACATCTAAAAAGTCAATGGAACCGTCCAGGTTGACATCTCCACAAGATCCTGAAGCCGCCGCGCCGTGCGCAGCGAAGCGAAAGTTTCTACTAGACATGGCGTGAGCGACGTCCGAGACCGAAAGTCTTCCCCCGTTCGCGTCCTCACGATAGCGAAAACGGTCTCGCGCTGGGGCGCTCGGTTCAAAGGTCATCAAGAATCCAATATCGCTGGAATCGGCGACCTGCACAGGAGAGGCAAAAGTGAAAGTTACGTAGTCGTTAAGTGAAAACACTCCGTCAAGGGTAAAGGCTTCGGAATAAAGCGGAGTGACCGTCGTGCCAGCGAAATAGTCCGCCCCGTTGGTGGCGGTTGAGTGTCCAGTGCCAGTAATATACTGGGCTTCGGTACCTTCGAAAACACGTACCGTCATCTGGTCGTTGACAAACGTTTGGGCCAAGCTTTTTCGTATCGTAATACCTGTGATTTCAAAGCCGACTCCTGTTCCAGCGTCCATTTGAAACAACTGTCCTCTAGCGTGATTCGCATTGCCTGCTTCGCTAAATATCGAAGAATCAATCCCGGTTGTGGCTAGGTCTCCTAGTTGGTCTACAAGCAGGCCCGATGAGGGAGCAGTATCCGAAAGCGATACCCCGCCCGTTACCGGAGGGGTGACCGTTCCGCCCTGCAGGGCGACCATTTGCTGAGCAAAATCGTTTGAGAGGGCAAGTAGGCCGTTTGCATTGACATGAACATCGTTTGCGCTTACCGGTGTGTAGACGGAGGCATCGCTAATATCAATCACCGTAACGAAATCATCGCTAGCGGCAACAGCATTGAGTGACTGGTTGATGCTCGCGTCGTTAGAGTTGATTTCGCGAATTTCGCTGGCAACGATCGGCAATTCTGGGTCATTAAAATCAGCTCGAAAGCGAGCGATCAAGTTTTCAAAATTAGTTTGGTATTCGGCTCTCGCGCCGGCGTCGTCAGAGTCATTTTCTCCTTGGAACCAAAAGATTCCTCGGACGTTCGCGACTTGGTCGTCTGCAGTCCCAGCAACACCATCCGCACCAGCTTCAATCGTGTCCAGACGATCTTGGCTCCAGGTCTGGAAATTACCGTACAGTTCGTCGTTGAAGGGGGTGCTGACTGTACCAGGGAACCAGCTTTCGTCAGTGATGTTAGCTAGCGCGCGACCGTTGCGACCGTAGGAAAATATTCCGATGTCATTGCCAAATTCAGCATTCAGTTGGACGGCAATGTTGTCCACCGCATAGTTCGTCGCATCAAGCTCGCTCTCGACGAAATCCTCCACGAAAGCCGTGACAGGGCCACCACTGGAGCGGTCACGGATACGTCCGAAGGACAAGGTGAATCCCGATTCTGTTTGTGCGTTAAAACTTCCTGCGTTGTACCCGTTATACCCCTGTACATCGTAGGAGTTCATTTCGCCAACGTTTCCTGCGTTGGACTGCCCCGTAATAAAATAAACGTCGACCTCTTGTCCAACGGTAGAAGCGATCGCTCCCAAAGCGATCAAGAACACAGCCAGAAATTTGGAACTAAAAAACAAAAAACGAATCATGAGGATCATCCATTGCAGAATATTGAAATGTCAAAGAAGTTGCACGAGGAAGGACGTAGGGGAGGTGGTTGGGATGCCTTCGGTGCAAATTGAATTATACCATCAAATTAAATGTGTGACGCAACCAGCCTGTTCTTTTCTCACAGTGAACTCAAATTGCGTTGCCAGCGACGCACTCGCGAGTCGGATTCTCTTCCCCGTGAACAGGGCTAGGTCGATGACCTAGCATCGACTGGGTTGCCAGCGTCGCTGGGCAAACAAAATAACAAGCCTCGCGAGGCGACTTTGAAACGAAAAAAGGCACGCTGAAAACAGCGTGCCTCTTATTTGTAGCATCCAACCTTAGTCCTGCGAGTCTACGATTCTTAGGCTGGCAATGAATCGTTAGTGCTTCTATTGAGCGGCTAAGACTGCGATGAATGGTGCGATATCCAAGAAGTCGACGATTCCATTGGGATCACAATCGCATTCGGCTTGAAACCCTCCACTGGACAGAACTGCAATGAATGGTGTGATGTCTAAAAAGTCAATGGAACCGTCCAAGTTGACATCTCCACATTCTCCTGTTGAGCCTGAGGTATCACGCAACTGAAGTGCGTTGACCTGACCTCGGCTATCACCAGCTACCAGGTCTCCACCGTTATTAGTTCCATAGGCTAGAAAGGTCAAAGAAGTCGAGTCCGCAGTGAAGGTGCCAATCAGGTAGTCACCAATGTCGGTCTCCGGGAAGGTTACCGTGCCATCAACATTACTGTTGTTCAGATTCAACAACCCCACAGGGCCAGACGTTCCAGAACCATCACCATATCCAGCCATAAAGTTTGTGCTTCTATTTTCACGAGCATCATTGTTAAACAACTGAATTTCGTAAGTGTTACCGACTGTCAAGTTGTTTAGCGTGACGCTTTCAACTCCCCACAAGCCACTGTTGAGCAGAGAGTCACCGACAACAGTTCCAGCAAACTCTCCTGCTCCAAATGCACCATTGTTGATGTTGGAATTGGTAATTGTGAAAGCACCACCAGTAGAAGTTCTGGTCAACACTCCGACTCCGAACTCAGGTGAACCGGCTAGTATTCCATCGAAGGTGACACCATTGGCGGTTGCTGTATCACCACCACCATTGATGGCCTCTACCAAAGTGCCGTTGGTGCTGATGAATGATTCGTCAGCTGCATCACCTTGGAAAACCTGTACCGAAGGACTCCAGGTGATTAACTGAGCATGCGCATCTGTTGCAATGACGCCAGACAGCATCGCTAGAAGTAAACTGTAAACTAATTTCATGATATGAATCTCTCGCTTGACTCTCTTGAAGTGAACGATAACAAACACTCTTTTAAATTAAGAGTAGCGTGAGTCTAACACGAAATAAGGGGGGGGCAAGAAGAATAGCCGGTCCAGTAGGGGGCTCCGTCTCCCTCAAGGGGGCGGCTATTTGCTCAGTTTTTTGAAATTTTCCGACCAAACCATCGAAAATCAATTCTTGTTTGGTTGTCAACGCCTGACGTGAGCTTTTTCCACCGCAAAACAAAACCGCTCCTAAAATAGGTGAGGTTGGGTTGAATCGCAAGAATCGTGGGCGATTCCATGCTGAATCGAAATGCGTTTGCAATAGATAGAAGTCGTAGTCCTATGCCGGAGTTAGCTAACTGCGTTGGCAATTAAAGTCCGAGTTAACAGTTAGATTTTCGGCTGAGACATTAAGCTAAAATAGGCATGCTGTGACAGCGTGCCTGTGCCTGTTTCGAACATACTGGATCGCTATTAGCGAGGGTAGGTCTCGACCGTAGCTGTACCTTCGGCAAGCTCGCGTTCTTCAGCCCGAAGTTGCATCCCGCACGCTTCTACATATTCAGAAGTCGTAGTGGTTGTTTTTGACGTTTGCTGTTGAGCAAGGAATAGCTCAATGCGGGCGCTAATCAATACACGCGCGTCGTCTAGGTCCGTCTGGTATTTAACCAACTGATAAGTTTAAGTTGGATCGTATTCGGATTTACCAGGAGCCAACAAAGGCGTCAGCATCGCGCGAGCAATTCGGAGTCGACGTGACAACGTCAACACTTTTTGAATGCTCGGAGCTTCGCCTTTCCCTTTAAGCTTGTGGGTTTGCCGCAAGTTCTGTGTAGTGCCCCGCGACTCCTTCCAGTAATGGCTTCCGCATTGGAGGGAGGACGTGATTCAACTGGCGTTTGCTTTTTTAGCCATTGCTAGGAGGCTATTGGGGACACCTGGCAATGAAATTACTTGCGCCCCCATCGCTTCTTTTACAGTCGATTGCATTTCTGAGATGTGTGCATCGGTTGAACCCAATAAAAAAACCAAGCCCTCACGAAGAGAGCTTGGTTTCCGATTTTCAATTTAGCTTGCTAGAGCATTAACGGCGTCTGCGAAGTCAAACAACCAGCATCTTGCAAGGATCGAACCAGAAGCAGGTTCTGGAACGGTTGGCACCGTGTCCTACTAGCCACCGCTTAGGACGATGATGAATGGTGCGATGTCCAGGAAGTCAACAACTCCATTGGGATCACAATCCGCTTCGGCTTGAAACGTTCCAGAGGACAGAAGCGCAATGAATGGCGTGATGTCTAAAAAGTCAATGGAACCGTCCAAGTTGATATCTCCACATTCTCCAGTAGTGTGACCAGCTCCAACCAAAACAACAGAAGCAGAGTCAACTTCGAACACGTAGTCATCAAAATAGATCATTCCGGAGTCCAGGGGGGCTGCAGCTCCGTTATGACCATTGGTTCCAATAACACCAACCACACTGTTAATAGGAGTAGCTCCTGCTGCAGCAATATCGGCGGCAGTTAACGTGTAGGACATCGTGATAGGTTGGTAAGTTGATGTTAGATCCGCAGCACCTAGAGTAGGACTGACTGCCCGAGCAATTACGTCAGAAATCGTAGTCGTAACACCTGCAGCGTCTACAACAATGTTATTAAACTCAATTCTTACTTCTGCGGCTGCTCCCCCGGTAAGAGGATTAAGCGCGTCCGTTGCAACCATCGCAGAAACAGTAAATGTGGCACCTTCTACGAAATCGACGTAGCAGCCATCACCATTTTCAGTTGCCGCTGCCGGAGTTGTGAAACCACCAGAGCCGCCTTCGGTGTTTTGACCACTCCAGCTTCCGCCCCAGCCGTTACCCGCGGGGGTTGTTGCACCGGCGTCAACTGCGTAGTGGAAGGAACCGCTAAAAGGATTGGCATCTGATACTCCCACGCCAAGACCGGAGGATTCCGTATTGTTGTTCATACTAAATCCAATCAGGTCTCCACCTGCATCGGTGAAGCCCATCGTCTCAGGGCCGATTCCTTGACCAGTCGCAGATTCCGCTTCGAAGTCACTCTCGTGAATAATTACCTGAGCGTTAGCGCTGACTGCAAAGAGTAGCGCAAAAGCCAATGTCGCAATTGTCGTTTTCATGTTTAATTCCGTTGATCGATGGAGTTGCTATAATTAAGGACCAAAGACGATCCTCGGAGGCCTTGAAAACGGTTCCAAGACAGAAGTTTCTATTTTGCAGTGAAGTTGGGGTCATTTCAAGAAGCAAAAAGGAAAAAGGCTATTTCTCCGAATAATGCTGACCCCTTGGCGTGGCATGATTCCCGACGGAAATGCACCGCTAGTACGTACTTCGACGATTTTCCCCTAAAACATTCGGGGATACCCGTGGCGGTGCTTGCAATGGAAAGGACGCCTGCAACACCCCACACATGGGCGGGTGTAGTGCATGACTTTTACTGTGTTGCCAAAGTTTCCTTCGGCTCCGACCGACATTACGTTGGCCTCCAGATTTCCTGCAATCGTGAGGCTGTTTTCGTTGGAACCCGTATTGGCTCCGATGAAGATTCCAGCAACTAATTCTTGGACCTTCCCTGAATCGCCTTGAGTCAATGTGACGTGATTGCTGCTAGTGGTTTCGCCAATGATCCAGTCCATGCGTGATTCGAACGAGATGGCATCGACGATGAAGCAAGTGTTGCCCAGATCCAACGTCGTCATCGAGCTCACAGTGCCGGCGTAGGCGCTGCCTGAATCCGCCGTTGCTCCACCACCTCCCGAAGCTCCGATCATAAAGCGATCCCCATCCAAGCTCACGTTCTCTCCCAAAGAGCTAACGAAAGATCCGTCAGACGCAGTCAGCTTGATCGATTCGTTGATCGTTCCGGTCGCGGTATTAAGTCCGCGAAAAACGTAGGCGGAACCAGAATTGATACCGTTAGTGAACAACGGAAGCAGGGAATTTATTTCAGGACAGCTCCTTAGAGTTAGGACTGTGCCTTTGGATATTTACCTCATCGACCACCCACCCAACTCATGGTGACAACGACCGATTTTGGCCCAATAAAACCAGATCGCCAGCGAGAACCTGCTTCGAAGTTTATTGAGATTGTTTTCAAAAAACCGCAACTAGTCAGCCGAGTGAAGTAGGAAGTGAAAACGACGAGATTCTCCATGTAGCTACTATCGCCAGACGGTGGGGCGGGTTCAATTTATCTTGCAATTCCATGCTCTGGCGAGCGTAGCTACTTCAGATTGCCGATGTGTTTCAGAAAATCGAATTTTATAGACACGCAAGCCTGATTAGATTTAGTGCAGCCAAGAAGCCGGCAGTCTATAATTCAAGCTCTGATTAGATCGCCGAAACTCCAGTGAAATCTCTAGAGCTCCGCAGACAATCTGAAGTACCACCTTTTTTACTTAACGTTCGAAGGCCGAAGATGAAACCCAGCCGAAGACAATTCTGTTCCACTACTACAGCCATGGCTTGCGCAGCGACCGCAGCGGTAACTACCAACGGGTTGGCAACCAATCTTTTTGCCTCGCAGCAAGAACAGGCCAAACCGGAAATCTGTGGCTTCATCAAGTTCGTCCAAGAGCTTTCGTATGACAAGCTGGCCGAGACGATGGCCTCCCAAGGCTATCAAGGCGCTGAAGCAACGATCCGACCCAAGGGATTGATCGAGCCAAAAGACGCTCCTCAAGAGCTTCCCAAACTTGTCGCGGCGTTGAAAAAACAAAACCTCAACGTCACCATCATGACGACCAATATCAGTCATGCCGATGATCCAGTTAATGAAACGCTGCTCAAGACTGCGGCCGATCTAGGCATCACGCGATACCGAACCGACTACTATCGGTACGACATGAAAAAGCCAATCGCACCTCAGGTCGATTCATTTCGCCCCATGGCCGAAGGGCTGGCGGAACTAAACCGTAAACTTGGCATCACCGCGGTTTACCAAAACCATTCAGGAGCAAAGTACCTTGGTTCGACCATGTGGGATTTGCACTTGTTGCTTAAAGACATTGACCCCGAAGAATTCGGAATCGCTTTCGACATTCGCCACGCGACCGCCTCGGCCGGAGTAAGCTGGCCAGTCTATTGGAGCATCGTCCAGTCTCACCTTAAAGCGATCTACATTAAAGATTTTAGTTGGGTGCGAGGAAAAAAAGCCATGGAGACTCAACATGTCCCTCTGGGCACGGGAGCCGTCGATCCAGCGTTCTTCAAAATCGTTGCCGACTCAGATTTCAAACTGCCGATCTCATTGCATGTTGAATACTTGAAAAAAGGTGGACTCGAAAAGAACATCGAAGCCATGGCCGTTGATTTGAAGAAGCTACATGAATTTATCGGAATCAACTGAACGTAACGCGTCAAGAAGAAGACGCCGCTGCTCAATTTGGCAAGAACCTTGTTGAATTTTAGCAACCGCTAATGGACGCAAATGAACGCTAATAGACGCGTATGTCATTAGCGTTCATTCGCGGTTCTACTAAAAACCAAAACTCTCAAAGCAAAACGGGTAGAGCCAGGAACTTTCAAACTAAATCTATGAACATCACCTCACTGGCGAGTTACGCGAATTTAGTAATTGCATTGATCGTCACCTTGGTTTGCCTCAGCACGCCCCTTGTTGCCGATGACCATGCTCCGATCGTTCCCGGGTTCAACTACTTGGGGTGGGCCAACCCAAC